>JABAYD010003325.1:0-33824 GCA_014822095.1 Diplotaxis tenuifolia
TCTTATATGTATTATATCATGTAATCTATATGGTCAAAGATACATTAAATGCCTAAATATTTTCTCCTCTTGTAAACTCTTGATTTGCCCACTATATATAAGTGGGATAAGCTTATGAAAAATAATACACAACACATATTTTTCTTAAACCTTTCTCTCGTTTTCTCTCTAGTTTTATAACAACGAAAAAAAAGAGATTGAAGTGTGATTGATAGAAATAACTTAAAGAACCGAGAAGCAATAGAAACTTCTTCATCTTGTTTCTTTGTTAACAATGAAAACTCTTTTATCTTGTAAAAAAGGAAGAAGGTAAATGGTATTGGTATTTTACTATTTTTCAATCCTCTAAACATTATTTGAGAAGTTATTTAACACATGTTATTTCTACAATCACTTTCACTAAAAAAAATCACATAGCATATTAGAATTGCTGATATGATATATAGATAAATATGACATACAATTATCTTTAATGTAAACTTATATTTTTGGTAAATTTTTCAGAATATGAAAATAACTAATACATCATTATTAAAATAAAAGTATATAAATATGATATTAAACAATATAATAAAAAGAAATATAAATATTTACAAATTTTGAAATATTATTTTAGTGTATTTTTGTAATCATATCATTTTTATTAATAAGTAGGATTTTCAAAATTTTATACACTTTTTTAAAAACATTATAAAATTTTAATTGTAATATCATTTATCGTTTTATATTCCCTCCATTTCATAATAAGCGTCGCTGCAAACAATTTTTTTGTTACAAAATAAGTGTCGTTTTCGATTTTCAATGCAAAATTTATTAATTTTACTATATAATTTATTTTTCTATTGGTCTAAATATGGTTAGATATATAGGTAATTGTGTTTTTATATAGAAAATATACAATTATTTCTTTTCTTAATCTGTGTGCAAAAACCTAAAATGACACTTAATACGAAACAGAAAGAGTATCTATTTAGTTTATTTTTTATATTAAAAATAATTAGCAACTTTTGAAAATTCTACAAATTTCTTTATTATATTTTAACCAAAAGAAGTCATTGGAAATCTATCTAAGATTCTAATTTTTAAAATATAAAATAAATCAAAATTTTTATTTTAAATTATTTTATGTGCAATTAAATTAAAATTTGTATTAAATAATAGTATGAAAATAAAAAAAATCAAAAAAAATATTTACATAATTTAACTTTTAAATATAATTTAAATTTAACTTTTTTATTTATGCACATGATGCAAGAAAACATTTAGTTAATAATTGTTCTAAATGTTGGATGTATGATCCAAAGAGAGAGAAATTGTTGTTTGATGAATAGAAGCTGAAGACAAAATGTTATTGGGTTGGCCCAAATGAAATTTCTTGGAGTATTACAAATCCACTTTACTCTATGATACTTTCAGCTGTCGCATTGTTATTTTTTTGGGTGGGTGAACATCCGCGTTTGATATCAAGGTTATGAGTTCAACTTCAATTATTACATGCATAATTGGTTTTGATTTCGTTGCGGTATTTTATATTACGGCTTATGATAAAGGAATAAAGCATGCACGTAAATCTAACAAGGGTCATCTTCATGCACGAGTTTTTATTCCATTTCAGCTTTCCAACAAAGAAAGAGAAAGCTTAGAGATTTAAACTTTTCTACAATTGCAAGTTAATGCTCGAATCTAATCATATAGTATATATTTATTTGTTCCTCAAACTTCAAAGAAGATGCAAAGTGAAGTTTATCGTAAATATATGTTTACATATATAAGAGTATTGTTGCTTAAAACGTGGTCGTTTTCTGGTTGAACATTGATTAAATATTGAAACAATGGCGTATCATTTATAGCTTTACCTATCTCACTAATATACGGCTTCCTCATGGGAATGTTCACTGGACTGGCCACAAAACAATCGCTTGTAACAAGAAATTAAAAATTTGAGTATCTCTCTGGACTGATCACAAAGCTTAGTAATAAAGTAGGGAGATTAGGGTCGGTGCTTTTGGAACTGCGGTTGTTCACAGATCTGTTGGTCTAAACCCGTGAAATATCAGTCTTTGGCACTCTTAAAACCTAAATATAGTGAATATTTTAGATGTTAATATTTACTTATTTGGTGTAAGATTGTAAGCATGAAAATAATATTTTATGTTAGTTTCGCCAAAATTCTTTCAATTCCAATTCTACATAATCAAAAGCACCAAATGAGTTTCGGATCAGAAGACTAAGGCTCCGATTGGTAATGTGCAGTCAATTAAAATAGTAACGAAAATATATAAATATATAGATATATATGAGATTTTGTTACTATTCACGATAGCACGCATGGAGTTAGTCACTGTTGGAAAACCTAAGCAATAAAATCCAGAATGTAAAATCTAAACCTAACCAAAAGACCTGATTCCCCATCCGATTCAAGATATAAAAATGCTAGAATGGATCTTGTAAGATTTTACAAAACATAAATAAATCAAATATATCATTAAATGCTTCAATGGTAAACCAAAAAAAAATCAAAATTAATAGCTGATATAAATGTATAAACATATATAAGTATTTCCAATGCGCACAAGGGCAGATCCAAAGAGGGCTTGGGTGTGGCATGTGCCCTATACTGGTTTTTATTTTTCTTTCAGTAATTATGGTAACATTTATGTAACTGTTGTCTTGTTTAAATATGATTTACATTGTGTGCAGCATACTAAAAAAATTCCTGGATTAGCCTCTATTATACGCAATTCAAGGTTTATCTTAATAAGATATATAAAAATTATTAAAACTTAAATAAATAGTTTAAATATCCAATTACCTATAAATAAATATTTTATAATGTGCTTATTAAACTAACCAATCTATTCTATCTATAAGGTAGTACATTTTCGTTATACGTTATGTTTGTTTTCATGGTCAATTTAACATTTGGTTGTTATTTTATCAACTTAATGTGTGTAAAATTATTTTTACTCAGTTTAAGTGTTTTTAATGTTTTGTTTTAATATTTTTTCCACATATATCTGAATTGAACATGTGTAATTTGAATCCGATTGATATATAGTTGCTTTATGGAATTTAGGATGCATTACCAATTAAAACTGATTCCAAAATGTTATTATTCAAATCCACCTGTATTTATAAAATATTAGAATGGAATCTAGGAGGGTTCCGAAAATCTGAAAACTCAAACTTCCAGGCCTACAAAAATGTGTAACGATTTTTGACAGCCTTGATGTAATTATATTTGATTTAACCATTGACTAGCAAAATTTTACTTTATATTTTGATTTTTATTTGTCTAATCTAGTGTCTAATTTTATCTTCTAAAAATGTTTTCAATCTTATATATGAAATCTACAAAAACAACATCTTAAGAGAAACTTTGTGGTCATAATTTTATGGTAAATCTTTTTATCATTAATTTTTTATTCTAAGAGCAGCTTGTTAATAAGCTTCAGTTTTAAGGTTTTGTGATTCTTTATTTAAGTTTTCTTCCAATGAATTAGAATTTTTGTAGGAGTTTTATCTTTCATAGATGATATATCGTTTATTTAAAAATCCTAGTTTAGTTAATTTTGACATTTTTTTATTTAAGTTCTGTGATTCAAATTTGTTATATTTTTATAATAGATTTCACCATTCTTTTCAAAATATAAAAATTAAAGAAAAATCCAAGTAATATGAGAATTATTATTTTGTTATCGTTAAAATACTAAATTTTATTTTATTTTTTCTTGATTTGTAGATTTGAAACCATTTTTACAGCCACTAAATTTCGTTTAATAAGTTCATTTTACTAAAACTATACTTCATCTGTTTCACCAAATAAGTGTTTTGATGTGATTATGTACATCATAAAAATAAATAGTTTTTCATACTTTTGTTTTTATCTATTTATATAGTTTATTAATTAAAAATTACTATATACTATACTATTTTTGAAATGTTGGCATTATGAAAAAAATTGGTATCTAAAATTTTACTTTTAAATTTTAAAAATTCATTTTTCGTAAATTAGAGAAAGTATATGCTTGAAAAATCGTTTTTTTTTGTATTTTATGTTGTGTCTTTCTATGATATAATTGAGTCCACATTAATTTTAAAAAGATACAAAGTAAAAAGAAAAAGAAAAATTAAAGCATAATTGAACTATTCGAGAAATTTGGTTGAATTGGATATTGAATGAATGTGGACAAGAAACGAAGAAAACATGACCTAATAAGAATCACTGTGATTTTCAGAGTTTCGGTACACAACAAAAGAACGCTGTCCAAAAATAAGGTAGAAAGCACTAAAGGCTAAACCTTTCTGCTACTTTAATCTCACAAGTCACAACAGAGTTTCATTCAATAATAGATATCGAACTGAAATCTAGTGATTTTCTGCTACGTTTGTTAGGCCATCCACAACGGTGGATTTTAACAATCTTTAGCACTAATTCCTAGCCTAATTGAAATAAAATAATGTTATTAAAAGTCAGTTTGGTAAGGATTAATCCTTAGATAAGAAATTTTAAGGAGCAAATCTTTGTTGACATGACACGCTCCTCACCGTATGAAACCATCTCTCACTCTTTCTTCGCCGCCGTTTCTTCCCCTAAATCTCCGTTTCGTCTTCGTTTCAAGAAACCACCGACGAAACCCACTCTTGCGCCGTTAGTGCTCGGATCGGACTCTGTTCCCACGCAGTCTCCTCCTAGAGGGGCTTTAAAGAGGAAACGACCGACGAGGCTTGAGATTGCGGGTGCGACGAAGCTGAGGGAAGAGAGCAGAGAGGTGGAGAGAAAAGGAGATGGCTACTCTATTTATTGCACGAGAGAAAGGAGAGAAGCTGTGGAGAATCGCTTCTCCGCTATAACCAACCTTCACGTAGATGGCTACTCTGTTTCTTGAAGAATTTGAGTTGATGGAAAACACCATTGAACATTTAGAATCCTTAACTATTCAACTTAACAAAAATTAAAAAAAAAATAATTTAATAAAGGTAAGAATTCCAACGGTAGTAACATCATTGGAGTTGCCCTTAGAGATGCTCTAAAAACGTTTTTAACTTTTGGTTCGATATCAAATCTTCAATCAACATTGAGTAGAATTTTGAATATCATAGTTTTATGGCCAAGATCTGATTATCATTTGATTTTCGTAGTAATAGCTGATTGTTAATAAATTTTAGTTTTTAGGTTTTCGTGATTTTTTTATTTAAGTTTTTTTCACCAAATCAAAATTTTGGTTGGACTTTTTCTTTTCTGTAGATGATCTATTGTTTATTTAAATGCTTAATTCTTAGTTAATTTTGAAAATTTTCTAATTTAAGTTTTGTTATTTAAAATATGTATTTTTTTCTAAAACAGATTTCACCATTATTTTAAAATAACAAACTTAATTAAAGAAAACCATGTAAATATGAGAATTATTATGTTGTTATCATCAAATTACTAATTTTTTATTTTTTGTTTAATTTTTAGATTTAAAACAATTTTTGCAGTCTGTAAAATGTCATTTAAAAAAATTATTTTACTAAAACTATACTTCATCCAATTCACAAAATAAATGTGTTGATATTATTATGTACTTCATAAAAATAATTTTTTTCCATAATTTATCTATTTTAATCTGTTAATCAAAATTGTACTATATAAAGATTTTCAAAATTTTTGTATTACGAAAAGTTCTTTTTGGTATCTTAAATTTTAGTTTTAAATTCTAAAAATTCATTTTCGTAAATTAGAGAAAGTATATGCTTGAAAAATCGTGGTTTTCTTGTATTTTATGTTGTGTTTTTCTATGCTGTAATTGAGTCCAAATTAGTTTAACAAAATACAAAGTAAAAAAAAAGGCAGAACTGAACTATTCGAGAAATTGGGTTGAATTGGATTTTGAATGAATGTGGACAAAAAAAGAAGAAAACATGACCGAATAAGAATCACTGTGATTTTCAGAGTTTCATTACAAAACAAAAGAACGCTGTCCGAAAATAAGGTAGAAAAGCACTAAAGGCTAAACCTTTCTCTCTGCTCTCTCTCTCTTTCTCCCTTACTGTTACTGTCGTCTCGCTGTCTCTCCATTAACCTCCACACCTTCCCTTAAAAAAATCTTTCATTCAGAATCTCACCTCTCTCTCTTTGCTAACATCCTCGAATCTTCATTGGTCTTCTTCATCCTTAACGCTTAAGCTAGTACAGTAAGGAATCTTTGTCTTTTTCCCCTTTTTCTCTTTTCTTCCTCCAAATTGATTAGATCTGATACAAGTTGAGGAAATGAGACAGAGAATGTTGGAGTTTCCCAATTAGGGTTTATCTTTTTGAGTCTTGAAAATGGAAGCGAGGATGAAGAAGTACAGAGAAGGATTGAGTCCAGAGAGAGCCAAAGTGTGGACAGAGAAGTCACCAAAGTATCATCAGAAGATCAAGAAAGTCCAAATTGTTTATTACCTCTCCAAGAATCGTCAACTCGAGCATCCTCATTTCATGGAAGTCTCCCTCTCTTCTCCCAACGGTTTATACCTTAGAGGTACTTTAACAATCCACAATTCAAGATTTTGTGTTTATGAATTTTCAAGAATCTTTTGTTTTCTTTGACAGATGTTATAGAGAGACTTAATGTTCTTAGAGGTAGAGGAATGGCTTCAATGTACTCTTGGTCTAGTAAAAGGTATTTATTAACTTTCTTTTTGACAATTCAAGAAAACAAGAAAGAGTTTTAGATTTCAATGTATTCTTGATTTGTTCACCTGCAGAAGCTATAGAAATGGCTTTGTGTGGCATGATCTATCAGAAGATGACTTGATTCTACCTGCTCATGGTAATGAGTATGTTCTTAAAGGCTCTGAGCTTATTGATGAGTCCACTCCAGATCACTTTAGCCCAATTGTGAACCCGGAGAAGCAGATAGTTGTGGAGCCACCATCATCTACAAGTTTGGATGACTCATCTTCTTCTTCAAGTAGGAAGGGAACTAATAAACATTCCCAAGAAGATGATGAGCTCTCTCCTCCAGCTCTTCGTTCTGTTTCCTCTCCTGATTCTAGAGACGCCAAGAACTCTTCCTCTTGGTGTTTAGCCGAGTACAAGGTGTACAAAAGCGAAGGACTCGCTGATGCTTCTACACAAACCGATGATAAAACACCTCTAGAGACCTTTAGTAGAGGTGTTTCAACTGATAATGATGATGGTGACTCATCAGAAGAGCCTGAATCAAGCGAGAACAATCTCTGTGAAGGGAAGGAGATAGAGAATGCAGAAACATCAAGAAACTCTGTGTCTCCTCCTGTTTCAAACTGTGCCTCAAAGACTGATACGTTGGAGTCTCTTATAAGAGCTGATGTTACTAAGATGAATAGTTTTAGGATTCTTGAGCAAGAAGATGTTCGAATGCCGAGGCTTAGGGCCTCTAACATGCTGATGCAGTTGATATCATGTGGTTCAATATCAGTCAAGGATAACAAGTTTGGACTTGTGCCAACTTACAAACCCAAATTTAGCCATTCCAAGTTTGCTTCACCTTTCTTCTCTTCCTCGTCGTTTATGATGGGAGATGTTGACCGTTTGTCTGAAACTCCGAGTTTGATGAGCATGAGGTTGGAGGAGAAAGAGTATTTTAGTGGGAGCTTGGTTGAGACCAAGCTACAGAAGAAAGATGGAGTGGATGGTAATGCTTCTCTTAAGCGCTCTTCATCCTACAATGGTGACAGGTAGACTTCTGAATCACCAGGATATAAAGTTGTCTTAGTGATTGCTTGCTTTTTTAAAATTGGATGCTTATGTTTTGATGTTAAGACAGTTCTTGTTTTCTAAAAACTCCTCTTAGAACCAAAGACCAGAATCAGAGCTTTTATTAGAATATCTGCCTTAATATTTTTATTGTAATGGTTACTTTAAATTGTATGCCACATTTTGTTGTTGTTTGGGATTATAGTTTGAGTAGTAAAAGACATATGAGTTGTTTTTTTCAGGGCTTCCAATAAAATGGGTGTAGCAGAGGATGGAGACTCAAAGCCGGGTTGTTCGAAACACGTTCCACGCTCAAGGAAGGCTTCTTCTTCTGTGATAAGCAAGAAACAACCACATAGCCAGTCCATGAGATCTCCTGTGAGTCCTGTCTCAGAAAAGACAAGAGACTCATCAAAAAATACTACCAAGAGCACTCACAGTCCCTCTAAGACGCCTGATGTTTGCAGTAAAAGAACAACTGAATCTTTGAGGAAAGAAGATGCCGAGAAGGTGATCAAGATTGAGGAAAGGTAAAACATAAACATCTTGACGTCTCATTTCAAGGCTCTTGTGCCAAGTGTTAGGAACATCTCTTTGTTCTCTTGATTCATTTTGGATTTGATTGATTGATGAAATCTTTATGTATCTTGAACAGACTTGCTTCAGGAGCGCGGGTTATAATCGAATCCAAAGTGCCTCCAAGCAGTTCATGAGGAGCTCTTACCAAATTTTGTAAGGCAGGTTTTGAGAAACAATTTGAAATGGAAGAAGACCCTTTTTTGTTTACTTTTGTTTTTGTGGCGGGAACATTCTCCATTTGATTGTGTTTTGATTTGTAAATCTGGAAAGGTGGTATGAGAAAAAGGAGGAGAAAGTGTTTCATAAAAAGCCTACAAAGATCAGAGAGCACTTAAATGTTTAGTCATTGGGCAGTGTAAAGATGTAAGTAAAATTTGAGAGGAACAAAATCTGGAGGCAAAAAGGTTATTTAATGTTTTGATGTTATGTGAGATGAGATGATGGACCACTGTTACTGATTGCTATGGTCTATTGTTAGGTTTGTCTTTTAGTAGTTCCAATGGCATTTTGGTTTTCAAAACGTAACTGGAAAGTTACAGTTACCTGATGAGTATCTGCCACACCACTTTAATGATGAGTTGTTAAAACAACCGTCTTCATTCTCGTGTCGCGAATGAATTGATACATACAAAAATCGTAAATAACACATCATTTTAAAGTAAACTTCATATAGTATTTTTTTTTGAGCAAACACTATGAATCATTAGATAATAAATCGTTTACACCCCATTAACGGAGGATATGAGCAACGGAGGATATGAGCAATGAGAGAGCTGATTTAGCCACGGAATCAGCTTCCCAATTACCTAACCGCGATACATAAGAGAAAGAAATAACATCAAACAAAGTACTAAAGTGATAAATGTCGAACAAAATACCGAACAACGCTGGAACCGATACACCACTTTTCAATAACTTGACGAGGGAAAACGAATCAGACAGAATCATCAAGGATTTGATATTCAACGAGGTAGCATACATTACCGCCGAACGGATGGCGAGGCATTCAGTCATAAGCGCCGATGAAACAGGCTTGCGTGCACTGGAGATAGGATGGAGAGGTAGCAAAGTGCTAGAACCGGAGAATACTCCTCCTGTAACGCAGAGGCGTGAAGCGGGATCCCATGCCCCGTCAACATGACATATCAGGCCATCAGTGGGCGGCGTATCGGAACCGGATCTATGGGTCGGGTTGGTGGATGGGTGATGACTTGCAGAGATAGGATTCTGTTCCTGAGCCGTCTACCATTGACGCGCATCGGTGATAGACTTGACAATGATTTCCATGGCAAAATAAGATCTATTCTCGAAGCATCGTTTGTTCCTTGCTTTCCAAAGGTTCCATAAGATCCAAGGCCAAAGCGGAATTGACAAGCCTACAGGAGGCAGTGTCGTAAAGGAAGATGCAAGAGAGAGAAGCGTAGAGATCGAGTTGAAAGCGGGAGTTGGTATGGACACCAAAGGAGCGAGGCTCCAGACCTGTTCAGCGATACTACAGTTAATGAATACATGGAGATCATCCTCCTCACCGTCATATGTCTTGCAGCTAAAGGCTTGTATCCCTCGGTGGATCAAGTTAGAGCTAACCGGTATTGCTTTACGCACAAGCTTCCAGAGAAAGTCTTTCAGTTTAGGAGAAGTTTTGAGATTCCAAATGTTCTTATTCCAATCAAAGGAGCAGTCGGTGATGCTGTTTCGATCGAGTTCATCATTCCCAACCCGTAACCGCTCTTTGTGGTGTAGCTCCCAGACTTATGGTAGAGCCACGCAAGTTGGTCTGCGGCAGGAGCTGAACTAGTAACAATTGCTTGGATACAATCCTCATACTGAGGAAGATAAGACCGTATCTTTGTAGTGTCCCATGTATTGGTGAGCGGGCAGAGGAGATCACTAACTCTAAGATCTGAATCATGTAAGTTAACAGGTCCCATCGGTCTTATTGGTTTCTCACAAGATAGCCACGGGTCTGTCCAGACCCTGATCTTATCGCCGCTACCAACTAACCAGCCCAAACCTTTCCTGAGCAGTTCTCAGCCTGCAAGGACACTCCGCCATCCATGCGACATGCGAGAGGGTGCAGAGCAGTCCAAGAAGGAAGCGTTTCGCGCATACTTGCCTAACAAGACTTGAGCAATGAGGGACGATGGATGATGGATGATTCGCCATCCAATCTTGGCGAGGAGGGCGTCGTTAAAGGTCGCGATGTCTCTGAAGCCCATACCACCCGCGTGTTTGGGAAGTGTGAGAGTCGACCACGCAACCCAACACATTTTCCGTTGTTCTGGATTCGCATCCCACCAGAACCTAGTGAGGAGGGACTGGATTTGTTTGCAAAGAGAGGCCGGGAGTTTGAAGCACGACATGGAGTAAGCCGGCATGGCCTGTAGAACCGCCTTCAATAGAACCTGCTTCCCAGCTCCGGAAAGGAACCTGTTTTTCCAGCTTAGTGTTTTCTGTCTGATACGGTCCAATATCAATGCAAAGATGTCTCTCTTCTTCCTCCCGAAGTGTTCGGGAAGCCCCAAATATTTCCCAACTCCTCCTTCCGTTACAATTGAAAGCGTCGTCTTCACTCTACTTCTAACTTCCGGCGGAGTTTTTGCCGAGAAGGTGACCGCTGATTTTTCGAAATTGATGCGTTGTCCCGAGAGCGTTTCATACGATCTTAGAATTGCTAGAAGAGAGGAGACACTAGAGGAGGTAGACCAGCAGAAGAACATCGTATCGTCCGCGAAGAGAAGATGGTTAATGATAGGGCAACCGTTTGCGACTCTGATCCCCGGGAGTGATCCGTCCAGTTGCGCGTGATCACACATAGCTGAGAGGGTTTCAGTGCATAGGATGAATAGGAATGGGGAAAGCGGGTCACCCTGTCGTATACCACGAGACGGCCTGACCGACCCCATGGGCGTGCCGTTGATCAGGAAAGAGTAAGACACTGATTCAACACAGCTCATCACCCATTGTATCCAAGTTGGATCAAACCCCAGTCGCAATAACACTGCGCGTAAAAACCCCCATTCGATCCGGTCGTATGCCTTGCTCATGTCGGTTTTAACCGCCATCGAGCATCGTTTTTTAGCTTCCGAGGTCCTCAAGAAGTGTAGTGTTTCATGAGTTATCAAGACATTGTCACCAATGGCTATTCCGGCGACAAAAGCGGATTGGGACTATGAGATAAGGGCCGGGAGCAGAGGTTTCAAGCGTCGCGTCAGAATCTTTGCGATGATCTTATAATGTGTATTACACAAGGCGATAGGCTTGTATTCTGCCACTTTCCGAGCTCCGGGAACTTTCGGGATGAGTCTAACGTGAGTCTCGTTTTGTCTCGGGTGTAGATATGTCGTGCTGAAGAAGTTTCCAATATCTTCACAAACGTCCTCACCTATCAGATGCCAGTAAGCGTGATAGAATTTGGCAGAGAACCCATCGGGTCCTGGTGCCTTACCACTATCAATCGCAAAGGCCGCTGCTTTAATCTCCGCATTGCTCGGTAAGGTTGTGAGGTATTGGTTCATCTCAGCCGTGACTTTTGCAGGCAAGAGAGTATCTAATTCACTGAAATCCGTGTGCCCATTGGTGGTGAAAATATCGTTGAAATACCCTGATATAACATCAGAAATCTGATCCTCCTCGAACACTTCCGTACCATATTCTTTCTCTATCACCGATAAGGAATTGATCAGCCTTCTCTGTTTAGTAGCCACGTGGTAGAACCCAGTGTTCCCATCCCCGCATTTAAGCCATTGTATCCTGCTGCGTTGCTGCCAAAACAGCTCTTCTTCCTTGTATGCGGTGACCAGCGCATCTGTGAGAGTCTCAATACTCTCACGGTTTGGGTTTTCTGAAGATAAGACCGCTTCTAAATCTTTTTGGTGTTGTACAATTGCCTGGTTATTCTTCTGATTTTGTTCTCTGGCCCATCGTATTATACCCCGTCTGCATTCATTGAGCTTAGCGATAACTGAAGCTAAGGGAGAGGAACTCCATGCTTCAGCGATCACCTGTTCCACTTCTGGTTTCTCTGTTAGGGTTCTGTTAAACCGGAAAATCCCTCTCTTGCGACGGCCAGAATTATTAAAATATGTAATAAGAGGTCGGTGATCAGAACCTTCAAAACGGAGATAAGAGCATCTACCCATTGGGAATATTTCATTCCAAGAACAGTTAACCATGGATCGATCAAGTCTCGATCTTACAAAGTGTGTGTACCTAGTACCTCTCCAAGACAGATGGTTCCCAGAATGTTTTAAATCCCACAAACCATGTTTAGAAACAAAAGATCGAAGAGGGACAAAAGACCCCTCCCAGCGGAAAGGCCCTCCTTTCTTTTCAGTGTTACATAGTATTTCGTTGAAGTCCCCTATGATGAGCCATGGTTCTTCTTGTCTATCACGTCCAACTTCAGAAAGCATGTCCCATAATTTCGCTCTATGTTGCGCCACTGGTTCACCATATATAAAGGAAACGAAGGAAGTGACCCCCTTGAACGTGACCTTCGTGTCTAACAGATTCGTAGAGGTGTCCAGGAACGTGATCGTGACGCTATCTTTCCATAACAGGGCAATCCCACCACTAAGCCCCACTGGAGGAATGGAGAAGTAGTGTGGGTAGTGAAGAGACTGGAGTTCTTTCTTTATGAATTCATCATCGTTCTTGGTCTCCATGAGAAACATAATATCCGGAGAAATGTCACGGTAAATCTCCTTTATCCTACGAATTGTCAGGTCGCTTCCCAAACCCTGACAATTCCAGCTCATAAGAGCTAAGGAAGAGAGTGTGGAGGGGGACGAATCCTGTCCTCCAACTTGTTGACTTTGATGAGATCTTCTAGCATTACTCCTTGGTATTGCACTTGATCCAGCCTTATTGCAAGGCATGCTATCAGCATTTCCCTGAGTAGTTCTTCGACGTTGAGGGAGTGGTTGCCTCACCATAGTAGTTTTCTTGGGCTTGAGTGCATTACTTGTCGGATGGGGGCTTATAGTAACCCGTCGGGAGATCCTAGTAACTCTGCATTTCGTCAGTGTCCTGCTAGAGGATGGGAGGTTTGAAGGATGAGAGTTATTGGTCAGAGGTGGTAGAGATAAGCGAGCAGAGGCAGGGGGGCGAGGTAGAGGAGGAGAACCCTCTGAAGTTTGAGCCAGGCTATCAATTCGCTGGGGTGGAGTTCCAAGCCTAGACTCAATGCTGCCTCGTTTGTTTGATCTATGATTGTGAGATGAAGATTTGGTCAGGGAGTTCCTGAGATCAGCACGAGGGAGTGTGTCTCGAAGATCAGGTTCAGTGATCCTCCTGAGGGCTGATCTTCTTTCCTTGGAGTAAGATAAAGTCCTCTCTGAACTCTGAGTAGAGAGATCCATACGTTCTCTAGGTGGTTGAGGAGAGGGGGTGTGTGAGTTATGTGAGACATCTGTAATCAAGGTATTAGCACCTGAACATTCCTCATGACTAATCACTTTGCCACTAGAGAGCTCCTTCCTCTTCCCTGCTGAAACCCCATGCCGTTGGTTCTGTTTTGGGGCCCAGTGCTCTGATGAGGTATTCCTTCATATAGTATTTATATAGTTTGGGATTAAGAGTTTTGTTGTTGTCTATCGACTTACCTGTCCTTATAGGGTGGTTTAACATTAATCCTGCATGGCATCTTTCTATGCCTTCTATTTCAAAATAGAAGGATTTTAGAGCTTTCGACAAAAAATATAGTTTAAAAATTATACTTTCTAACAATATAATATATTATAAGTTATAGTTGGTCACATATATCAAATTTATTATTTCGTTGGCTTTTCTTAAATAAAACCTACGAAATTATCTAATGTGATTAAAATATATATGACAATTAATGATATTAAACAACAAAGATTTGATAACAATCGATAACCTTTTATCATTTGTTTATTTCTGTATTATTCAAATAACTTACACAATTACATTAATTATATAATAAAAATGTATACTTTTTGTGTATGTTGTATTTTGAACTTTTCAAAACGAGTATAAATTATTAAACTTGTTAAAAGTCTCACATAAGCTTTTATAAGCAAAGTTTAATTTTTTTCTATATTGAGAATAAACATATTAATGAGAATAAACTTCAAAATCAATATTTATATCGATTAATAACCAAAATAAAAAAAAACACAAAAATAAAAAAATATTAAAGATAGATAAAATTGATACGTGAATGTAAACTTCTCATAACTATAATTAATTTTACAATTGTTAAATCATGATAAAACTGAGTTAATTGTTAGTTTGTTAATTTTTGAATTTTTGAATTTTTTAAATCATTATGGTCATGTTAAATCATGACCGTAATTAATTTTTAAATTGTTAAATTTAGTTGAAAAACTTAAAATACTTTTTAAAAATATTTTAAAATTTAAATTATTTTTTTCATAAGTTATTTCTTTCTTTAATTTTTCTTAAAAATATAATTTTCTGATATTATTAAACAAGTAAATAAATTATATTAAATTAGTTTTGAAACTTTACATATTCTAAATACAAATATTCTAGCAACTTCTTATTGAAAAGCACTAAATAACTTTGCTAATGCTAACAATCAAACTCTATGACATTCCGTTTATTTTTCATTACTCGAACACTAAAAAGTGAAAATATATATAAAATCGGACCCATTAAATTCTAAGTTTTACTCTAATTACAGTTCTAATTATAATTGTTTATGATCCTACGTATAGATAATTATATAAAAAATTTAAAATTCTAAATACATATAAAAAATTATATATAATTCTAAATTTGTCAATACTCAATTTTTATATTTTAATTATATACATTTACCTTTGTCATAAGTTGAGAAAAGTCATTACGATGAATGGAGATTGAACGAACTCGAGTCCAGGTTTTACTAATTCTTGTCAAAAACGACTATAATTTTAATTTCGAATGATTTCTATTGGAACTATTATAAAATTGGTCGGAGGTTGGTTTTTGGCAACATAATATCAAGAGAATATAAACACCATGTTGCCATCGATGATTAGAAAGTATTGTCATCTTTACACTGTTACACGTCTATGACTGTTTAATTATTTCGCATTATTTTTTTTTCGCATTATTTGTTTAGGAATATTTTAAAAATTCCTTTTTTCTGTTAGTAAAGGTTTGCTCAAACGTTTTGTCTTTTTAAACAAAAAAAAAACGTTTGATTTCTCTAACAGATCCGACGGCTAAAAGGAATTGGTTGACCAATTTTGTTGTTGTTTGTAAAAGGAATCATTTGAACTATCAAAAACCTTAAGAAGTTTTCGTTTCTTTTTTTTTAACAGTTAATTATTCTTCTCACATCAGAACATATTTTATGCATTTGAGTTTGTTACGACAGAAACGAAAGCAAAAATGCATTGAACATGCTTCTGAATTAAGTAAATTAAAATTAGAAATTAAACAATATGTTCAAATTTATGCACTATGATTTTTTTCTGACTAAAGATTATTTTTCACAAAAAAGTATTAGCGATAAACATTTTAACCATCAAAATATTTACACATACTGATACAATTTTTTTTTTTTGCGATTCTGTAGACACTAAAATAGTAAGTGAAAGGCACATTTTAACCATCAAAATATTTACACTTTCTGTATTTTTTATATTTGATGTTTAGGATTATGCACATAAATTAAGAAACATTTATTTCTCTTCATTTTATAAACGAAAATATTATAAATTATTTATCTAACAATAATTCAACCAATAATAAAAAAGAAATTATTATGTCATTAGTCATCTAACATTATTTAGTATTAAATTATATAGAAAATTAAAAATGTCAAAATAATTTGTGACAACAAAATTTCTCTAAAATGTCAAATATAAAATGAAAGTAGCAGTTATTAGGTACTCCATCTGATTTTTTTATTTGACGTTTTAGAATTTTGCACATAGATTAAGAAACATTTAATTTTTGTACATTTTCAAAAAAAAATATCAATAATTATTTACCTAACCCCAATCAATAACAAAATAGAAACTATAATTTTATTGACCATCTAACATTAATTACTAATAATTATTACATAGAAAATTAAAAAACAAAAATAATTTAGAACATAAAAAAATTCTCTAGAACGTTAAATATAAAAAAAGGAGGGAGTAACTGATATTAGCTGGTAAACTTCTCTCCTGATTGTTTCACACACTTAGTGCCTATCCATAAATGTGTGTGTAGATATTAAATACTACTATACACTTGCTACTTATAATATTTTTTAAAAGTTGAATTAGATCTTAAACAAATTGAATCCCTGAATATAACCGAAAAGTCTATATATGTCGTATATTTTCTGTTATTTTTTTTAATTTGATCATGGTTGAATTAGAAGCTAAAATACACTATCAAGCATCATGAAGTACATTCTAAGCCAATGCATTTTTTTAGAACACAACTTTTTTTTCATTCAAAATTCAACCTTTTAAAGTATAAACATAAGAGAAAATTGTCCATTTACATAGATACGAATCATAAAGTACAACAATTGAGAAATCAAGAATAATAGGTCTTCAAAAGAATATGACATTCAATTTGTGATAAGGCTTGAATGCGTCGAAAAGGCTTTTACGATAAATTCAAACAGCTAATATTTAGTATTTAGGATTTAGTGTTTTAAGATATTTAAAAAAAAATCTTTTTTATATAAATTATTGCTATTTTTTTTTTCAAAAATCTAGAGGTTCGGATTAAGAAGTTAGTATTTTTAAGATTTAATGTTTAGTGTTTTTTATTTGTGGTTTATGATTTATCTGATAGTTTAAAGTTTTCCAAGGGATTTAGAGTGTAGGATAGGGTTTACTGTTTTTATGATGGTGTTAAAAATATTTATTTATTTTTACAGCTATTATTATTTTTTATTTATTTTACTATTTTATTTTAAAAACATAATATAAATTGACAATATTTTTTAAAAGATATCAAATACGTATAATCTAATATATTTGCTCCAAAAAAGAATAATCCAATATTATTGGTTGGTGAAAGTAATTTTTTTCAAAAATTAATTGTCATACAATACGACAAAAGCAATCATTAATTAGAATCAACTTACCAAGATTAGATGTAATCCTTTAATAAAGAAAAAAATGATTACATACAATCCATCGTCATGCATGACATTATCAGACAGCGAAATGAACATAGAATAAACTAACAGGGTTAAGTTGTGAATGGTGCACTAGAATGTGCGGCGGATTTGATCAATTTTTGAAAGTCAGTTGTTTTATTTCTATTCAACAAAAATAAAAATGTTATGCGATTAAAGTTTTAAAAAAGAAATTAAAGAGTTTCTTGGTATTATATCATGAGGTGGAAAAAAAACGAAAATTTCTTGGTATTTTGAAGAAAAAAACTGGAAAAGAGGTTGCAGATTTAAGGTATTTGTAAACATCACAAGTGACAAAAAGAAACAATTTTATCCACAATTTTAAGTTATTGACACCTAAAGAATTAAACGAAATTTTACCAACCTGCTTTTTTGGCATAATAATCCCATTTAAATTATGATTAGAGATTATTTTATAGAGATAATTGGTGTTTATGATATATTTTTCCTTACAAATTTGTCATCTACTCTTTCCTTTTCTTCTCAAAAAACATTTTCATTTTGTCCTTTTCCTCCTACTCTCTTTCCTCTCTCTTACGTGGGGCTGTTCCCCCTTCTTCCTTTTTTTTTCCTCTTCTCTTCCATCTTTTTTTTCTAACTTTTTCATTTCCTTATTCTTTTTTTCTCCCCTTTTACTAAAACAATATAATTAAGTGGTATTATTAACACGTTACAATTTGATGCAAACATTTTTATTTTGTCTTCTTAAAATATTTTTCTAACATATTTACAAAATTTGTTAACTCGCCAATGTATTTTGTAACACAAATGATGGTCAAATTATTGATAAGTTTTAATATTGCTCATCATAAGTTTTAACCAATTTTTGTGTCATGTTAGCAAGACTATAGATGATCTTATTTCAATGTTACCAACTTTTGTAGATGTTAACATTGATGTTAACATAGGTGGAAACGTAGGTATTACTTATTAAAAAATATTTTAAGCGATATCATAACTGTTAACTGTTAACAAATACATGTACGACATGTGTTAACGGGGATGTTAGCTATTAACAAATATTGTAACTGTTAACAAAAGTGTTATATGTTAATTATTATTGTGCATTGCTTTATCTGTGGGTCCCATTACACTGACGCGTTTGTCCACACTTGCGCGTTTGCCTGCATAAAACAGAACATTGTCGGAGAGGAAAGGATGTTTTCGTCATTTCTTCTATAAAAATATATGCTTTTCTTTGATTATGTCTTATGATATGTATATATTTTGTTTGAGCTCTCCTTCATCTACCTAATTCACCCTATTTTATAAGCGTCTACGTCAATGCATTTTATTTTAATTACCCTGATCTTAAAAAAAATATTAGAAACATGTATATAAACTCACTTTGTCTATCTTTCATTGTCAGAAACTTCTAAAAGAGTCTTCTCTTCTTTCATTTCGACACGAATCAGACAACAAAAAAAAAGACAATGAAAGGAAGAGTCATCGCTCTTACAAACCTAAACGACGTCGATCTACACAACTTCTTGGTCGATCCAAACTTCGACCAGTTCATCAATCTCATCCGAGGAGATGACCAAACCAGCGAAAACCATCAAAATCTAGATTTCGATCTTGGTGGTTCTTTACAAAACAGCCCATGTTTCATCGACGAGAACCAGTTTATCCCAATACCTGTCGATGATCTGTTCGACCAGTTGCCTGATATAGGCTCCAATGTGGCCGAATCTTTCCGTAGCTTCGAGGGTGAAAGTGTTGTCAAAGGAAGCGGCGAAGACGATTACAACGACGGTGATGATTCTTCAGCCACCACGACGAATAATGATGGAAGCCGTAAGAAGAAGACAGATCGGTCGAGAACTTTGATCTCCGAGAGAAGGAGGAGAGGTCGGATGAAGGATAAGCTTTACGCTTTGAGAGCTCTTGTTCCTAACATTACTAAGGTAAAATGTAATGGACGATCAATTTTCACAGAATAAAGATTTGAGTTATGAAACTGATTAAAGAGTATTTTTGAAAAATTGTGGCGTTAGATGGATAAAGCATCCATTGTGGGAGATGCAGTGTCGTACGTTCAAGAACTGCAATCACAAGCCAAGAAACTCAAAGCTGATATCGCTGCCCTTGAAGCTTCTTTAAATTCCACTGCAGGGTACCAAGAACCTGCACTAGATGCTAAAAGGACTCAAACTTATCGAAGTATTAATCCTCCTGTTTCTAAGAAAATCATTCAGGTATTAAACCCAATCTTCTTGAAAACATTCAAAACCTTGTTTGCTAAAGTGGCATAATAATACTTTCAAGAAAAAAATAGGAAAGTTGTATTTAAATGATAGCAATGACCGTTCGGTTTTTGGTTTGATTTAGGTTCTTTGGTCTTCATATTTTTGGGGTTATAGAGATATAAAAACCGTTCTAATATTTATGAAATTCAGCTATTTCCGGGTTTCCTTTGGATTCGGTTGGAGTAACAAATTTTGGATCCGGTGAATATCTGAGAAAAAAATGAGTTTAATTCGATTATGTTTTTTAAAAAAAATCAAGTAATTGGGATAAAATATTAGAAAATTCATATTATTTTGATAAAATATAGGGTAATTAAGACTCTTTGAAGAAAAATACTGAATAATTATAATAATTTAATACATTTTGAAAAAAATATTTAGATAATTTAATTTTTTGGGTAATTCAGTTTTCGGGATAATATATGTATTTCAGATATTTATCTACTTACTTGGATTCAGTTTAATTTTAGTTTTTCAGGTAAAGAAAAATAAGAACCGTTTGGAACTTTGGATATTGGATATTTGTGAGATCCTGTTCCATTTCTTTCTTGTATTTTTGGTTCAGTTTGATTTTTTTGGGTAAAACTTCTAGTACCAAGGGACTTAATTTGGCTGATTATGCCGTTATATATGTTAGTAACATGTTCGTGGTCACGGCTTATGTTCAAACTTGTATCGGCAGATTTTCCCTAGTTCCTGTGGACTTAAATTATTAAAGTTTTATATTTTTGTGTGTTAGATGGATGTTATTCAAGTAGAGGAGAAAGAGTTTTATGTGAGATTGGTGTGTAATAAAGGAGAGGGTGTTGCTCCATCACTCTACAAGTCTTTGGAGTCTCTCACAAGTTTCCAAGTGCAAAACTCAAACCTAAGCTCCCCTTCTCCTGACACATACCTCTTAACATATACATTAGATGTAAACCAACTTGTCCCTTTCTACCTTCTTTTTGGTTTCTGTTAGTTTGCGTTTACTAAGGACCGGGTTTGCTTGTTTACTGAAAACAGGGGACATGTTTTAAACAGAGCTTAAACTTACCTAACCTGAAGCTGTGGATCACTGGATCACTTCTAAACCAAGGTTTTGAATTCATCAAGCCATTCGCTTGATTCTGTAACTCGATGTTCCAATCTGATTAAAACCTGGTTATGAGTCTCTGTGATTGTCTTTCTTTCTACAGTTATGAGTCTCTGTGATTGTCTTTCTTTCTATACGGTTCATAACTTTCCAGCGATCTAATTTTAATTCTGAAGCTGATGTGATTGATTCCCTACTGAATAAACATTGTGCTATAGAATAATGTTGTACGTTAAATGAAATAATCTTTATATTTTGTCTATAATCTCAAGTCTGCCTTCCTTTGATATATTATGTTTTGGATCACTAAATCACTCACATCTTTTTTCTATATCTTGTGCTCTATTTGATTTGCAAAGAATAAAGGTTTCTTGAACTAGAGAAAACTATACAGACAACACATGATCGCCTCGGATCTGAGATTCTGGGGCTATAAATATTTTTTAAGAACTTTAATAAAAAAATGTTTTGGGTTCATATCTATGTAACAAACCTTCAAAAATTTTGGGAGCCAAAGCCAATGTTTCACTGGGTTGTGTCCATATCCGGTCTTGATTGCCGCCAACTCAACTCTATGAACCTAACATATGGTTTGATTATTCACAACATGCTATTTGTTGCAATACTTCTTCCAACGATAAACAAATCATAATTGTGGGATATTGATCTTAGAATCATCGAAGTATCAGCTCCTTTCTTTGACACATTTGTCAATACATGTCACGGAATTATTGTCATCTGGATCCTGCTTGTTCTTCACGATATCCAAAAATGCACCAACTCCTCACTTTCCTCTGTTGCAAGTTAAGGGACGAGGCGTCAGAAACGATGGTCGAGCGGTCAATAAACCAAGAACGGTGAAAAGAGAGCACAACGAGAGCTACAATTTTGGCCAAGAAAGAACTTCGTGCTTGCATGTGATCCACCAAATCTTACTTTATTTTTTATTCTACAATAGAATTTGTAGTAAAAGAGCTCTAACTCTACTTATTTTTCACTATATACAGTATTAAAGTCAAAATATGTTTACTTTATTTATTGAGTAACTTTTTTTTGTTCGTCACTTTATTTTATTTTAAAATAAAGTAATATTGAAATAAAAATGGATTTATTTTATTTATTGAAATTTATTTTTGTTCTTCACTCTATATTTATCCTAAAATAGAGTACAATTAAAGTATAACTTAGCAATTAGATTTTGACCCGCGCTTGGAAAGCGCGGGTTTTAGGATTATATTATAATACAAAATTTTATTATATCAGAAATATAATTTTAACAGTTTTTATAACTATGAATTAATTTATTTGAGGTTTTATATGTACATTCTTACGTAAGTTTCTTTTAGGCATGAGAATTTTATCGGACCAAAAAATCAATTTGAACCAACCCGAAAATATAGGTTTGGTTCAGGTCCAAAGAAGATAATCTATTTGAGATTTATTTGAGATAACCTATATAATATAAGAATTAATTTATTTGAGATTTTATAAGTACACTCTTAAGTAAGTTTCTTTTAGACATGAGAATTTTATCTGTACCAAAAAAACAATCCGAACCAACCCAAAAATATAGGTTTGGTTCATGTTAAAAAAAAATAACCTATTGGGTTTTTTCTGAACCCGCGAGTCTTTGTTTAAGTATGGGTCCTACCCTAGACCCCATCATAAATATGTTGTGTATATTAGGTGTATTTGGATATTTCGAATATGTTTCTTATATTACAGATATTTTTAAGTTTTTGGTTTACAATTATATTTTGGTGATTTTCAAATTTAAAAAATATATTTTGGGTATTTGGATAAAATTTAGAGTAATTTCCAGTTCATTGTGTTAGATTTTGAATAATATTTTGAATTTAGGTAAATTTTCAAATTAAAAAAAATATTTTGGGTATTTGGATAAAATTTAGAGTAATTTCCAGTTCATTGTGTTAGATTTTGAATAATATTTTGAATTTTTAGTTATTTGAATTTTTTTGGGTATTTGTTTGGAATTTCAAATACTTTTCGTATTTCGGATAATTTTCAGATTTTTAGATATTTTATATTTTTTTAGGATCCTAAATACCCGAACATATGTGAATCCATTATTGTACAAAAACATGGTTGATGAAATATTTTTTCCGAGAAAAGATATCATAATGAATAATATTAGAATTTGTTAAAATTATTTAAAATATTTTATGGTTAGAAAGATTAATGGTATTACCAAAAAATAATAAATAGTCATACGTGACTCCAACAACTTTTTATATTAGATTTTGATATTTTTAATAGTATAAATTTATTTTTAAGTGAAAAGTATATAAAACAATAATGGAGTATCTAAACTAATAGTTTCCAAAATCGTGAATAATCAATACTGATATCGTGAAGTCGGATTAGCTTTAACAGAACCAATGAAATTTTACATTTTTGTGAAGGTAACATGAATATTCAGAAAACTCATTTTTAAATATGAAAATATCTATCAAATTATAGACACTTGAAAGTTTAGTATATAATATGAGATTTTAGTGGGAATGTTTATATATGATATGATAACTTTATTATATATAAAGGAAAGAAGAAGTTAGAATGTACAAGTATATGTTGCGTAACTTCTCTTAATATTATATATTATATAATAAAAGTGATGATATAAAACATTAGTTTCAATGCTTTTACGACTAAAAATCAAAATGGTAAATATAGTAAAATTAATGATTAGGAGTGAAATAAATGAATTAAATAAATTATTGTTAGAGAAATATATGGTAACATATTGTTAGGCTAAATTTAAGATAAGATAAAAAAATAATGAATAAAAAGGAAAAGGTCCAAAATGACTTATATAGATAGATTTTTTAGGTGACCTTCTTTTTTAATAGTATTGATTTTATTTTTACAATTTAAATATATATTTAATTAAATTATAATGTTGTCGTCTCTTCGGTTAAAGATAGTTAAAATCCACTGAAATGATACGTAAAATCTATGAATTTTAAAAGTTTATGTATTTAATATATAATAAAAACTAGACTATATGTTAAACAAAAATCCAAAATAGTTAGTTATTTACAACTGAAAATTAGACTGTATATGGGTTTCCATGAAATATTTGGACTTTATAATTTCCGATTTTCCCAATTTTTTTTTCCAGGCCGATTTATCCAAAATTTAAATCGAATTATTTGCTCACTTTTAGGTATGGTACACAAATAAGAAAAACAAAAACCTCATCTCTCCATTACCCAATCACTTTGTTCCAAAACGCCCAAAAAGCATTACACAACAGCAGCAGCAGCAGCCATGGCTGCCCACACACTCCTCTCGTTCTCATCGCCTTCTCGCCTCCTCATCTCTCCTTCATCCAATCCCATTCCACCACTCCGCTCCTCTCTCCACGGCGCCTCTCTCAACCTCCACCGTCGCCAATTACTTTCCTTCTCCGCCTCGAAGAAATCGCTAACAGTCGTTTCTGCCGCGAAGAAAGCTGTTGCGGTTCTCAAGGGCAACTCCGATGTCGAAGGAGTTGTTACTCTCACACAAGAAGACACAGGTCCCCTTTCTTTCTCTCTCAGTGTCTGAAGAAGATGTGTTGGATAGAAACGGATTAGCTTTATTATAATGTTTATTAGTATATAAAATTAATAATTTTGTGTGATTACTAAATGTTCTTGATGTATTTACTGTGAAAGATTAGTGTTGATAAAATGGTTTAGTTTACAAAGAAGACTGTTCTCTCTATCTAATTTATAAATGAATGGGTTTGTTGTTAATAATGTGGAAGCAAGCAGGTCCTACAACAGTGAATGTTCGTATAACTGGTCTCACTCCAGGGCCTCATGGCTTTCACCTTGTAAGTCTTTATCCACTGTTAGATTCTTTAAGTGTTACTTACAGTGGTTAAAGTCTGTTTTCTTTTGTAATAACAGCATGAGTTTGGTGATACAACAAATGGATGCATCTCAACAGGTTCATGTCCCAATACTAGTAATGGTTTATTCATATGGATAATCATGATTTGTATTTTAAAAACGATGTCTTTGTTCTATAGGACCACATTTTAACCCTAACAACATGACTCACGGAGCTCCTGAAGACGAGATCCGTCATGCGGGTGACCTGGGAAACATTATTGCCAATGCCGATGGTACTCTACTCCTTTCAACTTTTTTTACCATATAGTTTTTAATTGGTTTCCATCTTTGATACTAGGAAACTGTTTTTTTTTTGTGTGTGTTACAACAGGCGTGGCAGAAACAACACTTGTGGACAATCAGATTCCTCTGACTGGTCCTAACTCTGTTGTTGGAAGAGCCTTTGTGGTTCACGAGCTTAAGGACGACCTCGGAAAGGGTAAAACTTCTTGTGGCATGTGAAATTTTCTTGTATCACTTCCATTGAGTTGCTAGTGAATAAGGATTAGGTCTTTTTAAGTTTTATACAAGTTTCTTAAGCAAAGCTTAGATCTGATTACTTCTTCTTTTGATTTTTTTTTGGCAAATGTAGGTGGGCATGAGCTTAGTCTGACCACTGGTAACGCAGGCGGGAGATTGGCATGCGGTATAGTTTAAATTCTCGATCCCTATGACTTATGCTGCAATTGTTACAAGTGTTTAACATATTTTTTTCAAAACGAAGTTCACATTTATATATATATGTAGTTGAATGCAAATTTGGATTGTGTTTCGGTAAACTCACACGCCACGTCGGTTTTAATGCAGGTGTGGTTGGTTTGACTCCGCTCTAAGTCTGGGATAAGTGAAGTACTTCTACTGTCTACTGTGTTGGTCTTGTCTGTTCGATAAGATGTCAAATAATGTTTGGCTGAATAAAGTTTTGATGTTTATGATTCATAACATCAAAAACTCTCTTTGCATCTGTACCTTTGTAAAACTGCATTCCATCGTGTTATAAGACATGGTTTTGTTATAACGTCCTTTTTATCAAGTTAACCATTCATGCTTTAATTTTGTGTGTTAGGTAAGGTCCGTAAGGAGGTGAAATGACGTTAACAGAATTTTATGATTAAAGTTTTATATAATTGGGTATGTTTTAGTATAAAATAGTAATCTAATATTTAATTTTAAGTTTGGTTTTAGATTTTTGTTTTTGGTTTTTAATTTTTAAGTTTCTATTTTTGAATTTCAGCTTTTGTTTATGGTTTTTAGTTTTGTGTTTTTATACTGTTGAGTTAGTTTGAACTGATATTATCAACAAACAAATTCACATAATCGAACATCTAATTTAAAATTGAATCGATGTTAATATTTTTTTTAAAAAAATTGCAATAGTTTATTTTGTAAATAAATATAAACATTGGTTTTATTTTTTAGTTTTTAAATTTGAATTTTGGTTTTTCTTTAGATTTAGTTGTAAAAAAGCAATCAGTAAATTATTTAATAAAAATAAAACAAACGTATATTATGATTTCTAAAATCCATTGGTTTCATAGAATTAGTAGATTTTCATATTTGTTAAAGAACTATTAAAATATAAAATCTATTGGTTTCATATAATTAGTAAATTTCCATAGTTCATATTTTGATATCATCAAAATATGCATATTAATCGTGTTGGTTTAATTTAAGTAATACGGTTCAACCAACTATATGTCATATATTATTTGTAACACTCTAGAAAAGGTCTAAATTTAAATGACAACTTGTATCAGTAGATAAAAGAAGAACTTTGTTTTAATAGAGTAGATTTAATATTATTTTCCAAATTTATATCCAAAAGATAACTATTTTCAATAATATTTGTTGATGAAAGATTAAACTACACTTCCTAAATCATTATAAATATTTAAGAATTATTTATAAAAAATTCAAAACCAATTGCACACCTGAACAATACTCACTAAACAATAAATCCAAATATTATATTTTAATTGATTGAAATTTTGAAAAATAGTATTCAACTTATAACATTTCATACAATTTCTCCTATAACCATAGCATTTAGACTTGGGAGGAATTTTCTAATATGACTGAAAATTGGAATTGAAATGCAAAGATATACCTCATTTCAATTAAGTGAAAAAAACTAAATTTCCTAGTCATTATTTTCGAAGTGATTTTGACTAAATTAATGTGATATGGCATATCAAAAAAATTTATATGATTTATGGTTTAATATGACAAGGATAATTACATTTAATGATGATATATATATTTCTGGTAAACTTTATAGTACATGGCAATAACTCATATATTACATCAATGTTGATTTATATTTTTGGTAAACTTTTTCTAATATGGTAATAACTCATAAAGTATCACAAAAATATATTCAAATATTTGCATTATAAAATTTGAAATATCAACTAATTTATTATTATAATTATACAATTTTTACTACTCAAACTTTCTACAATTTTTCAAAAATTATAACTTAATCATAATATCATTATTTTCTTTTAGATATCTACAAATTTTATAAATATTTTTAGTTTTAATTTTGATAACCATAAAATTTTATATGAATATTTTTAGTAATTTTAAGTTGATTTAATATATTTAACCAGAAGAAATAAATAAAAAATTCTCTAAGATTATTATTTAAATATATACATATATATATATTAATTATTTGTCAAAATAATAAAATTTATAATTTAATAAAAAAATATTTTTTTCTCTGAATTTTATACTTAACTAAATCAAATATATATTAAATATTAGTCAAAATAATAAAATATATACTATTAATATTTTTTATTATAGTTTAAGTTTTAAAATTTTTATCAGTGCACATGGTGCAGGAACACACCTAGTAAACAGTAAATTACTATTTACTTTTTATGGCCAAACAAACAAGTAAAAATTATATTAGCTCTTTCATAATCTATTTTTAACCTGGTAAATTTCATAATAAGTTTACTCTGAAATTTAATATATTAACTACATTTTAAATAAGTAAAAATAATTAATAAAACATCAATATATGAATAACTATGAAGTATATAAACTAAAATTTGATACACTTAAACAATTTGAGAAATATAGATTAATTTGCTAACGATGAATAGTGTTTTTGTCAAAAGAAGTTTATTTTGACAAAAACATTAATCTAATTAAACTGTTTGTCTCCCTCAAGAAGGTATCCCTCTTTCTTCGAAGAAACACTCTCTCTTCTCTCCTCCAAGTAAACTCTGCTGGTGGTATCGCTCGGCCAGCGTCCGTTGGCTCTCGAGCCACGGCGTTGAGCCAGTCCTAGTGTTTTGTTTCTTTGTAAGACCCTCGGTCTCCTTGTCGTGAGATAAAGCTACGGTCCGGTCCGCCATTTGAGCTTTGGTTCAATGTAAGCGTGTGTGTCCCAGATCTGAAGAGAGGACGACGTAGCAGTGGCTCTCTCTCACCAATACCAATGGCTTTCTATCATGATGGCTCAGATCTATCTGCCTCCCTTCCTTCGTGTACGCGCGTGAAGTGTGTGTAGCCCTCTCTCCTTTGGTTTTCAAACTAAATCGAGTCGTTTTGGGTACGGTGGTTAAGCGAGTCGTGTAGATTTTGTGTCTGCTGGTTATGGGCTCTGGTCCGGCTTCTTATCCTACAAGTAGATCGGGTTTTCTGTTTAGTTATGTGATTTATTTGAAATTTAGTTAGTCTTTTGGGTGTTTTTCTATCTTTCGGAAAACTTGTGGATTCTTTTGTAATTTTTGATCCTAAGCTTGTAGTGTTTTCGGTTTCTTGATGATGGTATGAACGCTTTCCTGTATGTACTTGTCGGTCCTTCGTTATGTGCGGCGGTTGTTGTCAGGTTTGGCCTCGGTTTTCTCCACATCTGATGAGATTGGAGTGTTGTTTGTAAGGCTTTTATTGAGGCGTAGCTTGTACACAATGAAATTGTGTTGCTGCCGTATCTGGAAGAAAATGTGTTCCTATTAGAATGGATCTATCTTGCCGGGTTATAAAGTCTGGTTTCATGGGCTCGGAGAGGTGTGCTCTCGGTGTTAATAGAGGTTCATGTTATCGTTCGGTTGGCCGAGAGCAACAATGATAAATCTCGTTCATAGACTGTTGCAAGCTTAGTGTTCTTTTATTATGGTGGGTTTAAAATTTTCTTAAACAGTAGTGTATGTGTTCTTGCTCTTTGATATTGCAAGTTGCTCCAATGTGGGTTTAAGTTTCTTTTTCATTGGCTTTAGTTGCCTTTCTATTGCTTTAGTTGCCTTTATGGTGGCTTTAGTTTGTATCCGTTGTGGTATCTTTTATTGAATGAAATATTTTTAGACAGATAAATAAAGGGTGCGGTTGGTTTAAATTAGAGTAAAATGGTGGAATAATAAAGGTGAAAAGAGAGGTAAGAGAAAAACTAAATTCATAATAAAAATTCTTGTCATTTGATAGTGGAGTAATAGTTTACTCTATTTTTATCCATTTTTGGCGTTAATGGGCTGAATTGTTTTTTCACCTGATTGGCTAACAAACAGGGTAACTCAGAAAAAATGTCAATTACGCTACTTTATTAACGCTTAGAAGTTCTTTCCAATCACACTCAAAAATTGGTCTTCCTATTGAATGAAATCTATATACTCTCTCCAAAATAACTGCACAAGTTTTAAAACTCTTTCACTTCTCTCTAAAAATCACCCATTTCTCTTAAAATCTCTCTCACTTCTATCTAATCTATTTGAATTTGAAGACAGATTTTAGTTAATTTCTATTTTATCGCATGTCTTTCTCAATTTTACTTTTATCGATAGATTATTCTTGGTTTTTCTATTTTCCTCTCAAAATTTTCAGATTTATATCTATAAATTTAAAGGTTTATTTTGTTTTCAAATTCAAATAAATATACAAACTCAAACTCCATGTTTTTTTATTTGAAACTATCTTTACGGGAACTGAATAGATCTAAAATTTATTTGACACAGTAGTCTGAAAAAATCTACTTAAAAATTAATGATAGTAAACTTCAGATAAATTCTACTAAAATATGATCTTAAGAGTTAAGGCAGGTAGACTTCAGATAATTTCTACTTCAGATGAAGTCTACTAAACCATTAATTTTAAGCAGATTTCATAAAAAAATCTACTAAAATATGATTTTAAATTTTTATCTTTTATACCATTCTCATAACTTTAATTTATTTTGCAGATATCTTCTTTTATAGCTTTAGTTCCGTCTTTCCAAAATATTAGATTTAGATCTATAAATTTTTAAAATTTTATTTTGTGTTTATACTAAAACAAAGTTATAGATTTTAAGTCTATGTTTGAACGTATACTATTTTATCTTAAAATTCTATTGGTATTTTTCAGATGTGAACATTTTATCAATGTACATATTTCTCAGATTGGAATTATCTGATAGTAGATTTTAAAGAAGATTACTATTTTTTATCTCATATTTTTAATAGTTTTAAGTGTTTATTAACATTATTTTATCTTCCTTTTTAGATCTTATTTGTAGACTTCATTTGAACTATCAAGATTATGAATAATTAAATAAATTCTATAATAATCTTATAAAATTTGCTTTGTAATAAATCATCATAAATATATGTTTGTAACTTATCGATGCATAATTTTTAGGCATAGTTTCCTTTTAGTTGTATTTTACTTGAATGAAATTATTAATCTTTTGAACTATCAGATTTATTACAACATACTATAATCAACAAAAACATTAAAGCCACCAAAATAAAAGATGGTCTAGCATTCCCAAGTATAAATCACCAAAATATGAAAGTTGTTTTCTTGAAAACGAAGATTATGAACAAAAGTTAGATGAAAATAAAGAGAAAATGAGAATAAATGTAGTTAATTTGTGTAGAATGAGGAAAATAGAGAAAATTCACTGCTTGAGCTTTTAAAGCTCCAAATTAGTTGTATAAATTGATGATAATGAAATAAAACCAGTCGAAATATTTAGGGTGTTTATGGGTTTTTAACATTTTTTAGAAAAACAATAATGGCATTTTGTAAGTATATTGAACAGTAAAAGATTGTGTTTGATTTTTTTGGCAAAATATTATTGACAAGAAAAAAGAATTATCTTTTCAGTTGACCTTAAATTGTACGTATTCTAACAAACAAAAAAAACTAGACGTTGTGTTTACTTTTTAACAATATTACTTAGAAAGTTGACAGATCAGGAAATAGAAGCTGCTGCTTTCACCATTGACTCAGATAAATCCCCTGGACCAGATGGGATGAACTCTGGTTTCTTCAAGCATCACTGGAGTATCATCAAAACAGGTGTGATTTCTCATGTCAAGCTTTTTTTGAGCATAGTTATCTGCATCCTCAAATCAATCACATCTATATATGTCTCATACCTAAAGTTGATTCTCCCGCAAGTATGAAGGATACAGACCAATTAGTCTCTCTAATGTTGCATATAAAATTATATCTAAGATATTAGCAGAGAGATTAAAACCTTGCCTGCATAGAATCCTCTCAGAGAATCAAACCGCCTTCACTCCGGGTAGATTAATTACAGATAATGTGCTTATAGCACATGAGCTCATGCATTCGATGAATACGAAAAATCTGAAAACCAAATTCATGGCTCTGAAGCTTGATATCACTAAAGCCTTTGATAAGGTTGAATGGGAGTTCTTGATCCATGTTATGAGGCAAATGGGTTTTAATGAGGTTTGGTGCAATTGGATACATAAATGCATCTCATCAGTCTCTTATTCCGTACTTATCAACGGTGAACCTACAAAAGTTATTATCCCTCATAGAGGAATTAGGCAAGGAGATCCTATTTCACCATATTTGTATCTCCTATGTACAGAAGCATTATCCCAACTTCTCAAGCAAGCTATCAGTAGAAAAGAGCTGCACGGATATAGAGCTTCTCGTTATGGACCAGCTATTTCACACCTCTTTTTTGCTGATGATGAGAAATAAATTGGTGTTTGAACAGCAAAGGGAGCACATAGTCCAAGTTATCCATGCAACGCTAAGGAACTACAAACAATGGGAAGAGGCTATGGAACATGATACTAATTGTCAGTCAGAACCGAGTGGACCAGGTTCAATTTCCATACACAATCAAACAGTCCTGCCATCAGTTCCGTCTCATTACTGCCTAGTTGATGCATCTTGGAAGGGTCCTAATGAGTGTGGAGGAATAGGATGGTCGTTGTTTAGTAAAAAAGGCATCCAATTAATTCATGGATCCTCAATGATCAGCCCGACGAATTCTTCGTTGGAGGCGGAAGCAATGGCATTGCTCATGGCTGTCCAGCAAATAAGAAGGTTGGGGTATAAGCATGTGACATTCATGAGCGATTTCAGGAACCTAATAGATGAGTTACATCAGCGCCAAGCTGAACAAACCATCAGGAAGGTGTGTATCACGGAGGCCAGCTCTATGATACAAGACATAGAAGAGATGTCGAAGCCAATGGGTTATATGTTTAAATATGTAACTCGTTCTTTATTTTCCTCTGTAGACGAAATGGCAAAGAAGGCTAGATTAAGTAGTGAAAATTATGTAATAACTTGGTGTTTTTAATAAGAAAAGGGTTGACAAAAAAATACTTAGAAAGCTGGCGATGATCAAACGGATGTTAGTAATTGTTCCTTTTCAAAATGTTATTGTTGTCACATATATAATGACTGATGCCACAGTTGTCACCTAAGTCAGATTCAGTGTTGCTAGGAAATATTCTCACTATATGAATAAATATAACATATAGTTAAAATGATAATATTGAATCATTAATAGAGATGTGTAGTAAAAAAGAATCAAGTTCAGATTACCCACTTGGTTAGTCCAATCTGTTGTATTCGTCTTCCCAACCGTCTGTCTGTTACTTCAACTACTTAATCTCTATATATATATATATATATATATATATATATATATATATATTATTTTATTTTATACGTTTGCTTTCTCAAAAATTTCTGTCAACTTGTGAATTCAATATTTAATTTTTTTACATATTTTGAGAAAATTTCATCGAAAGTGACCTATTTATTTTTTTGACATAAGATAAATTCATCAAAAGTGACCCGTAGAAATTTGACTTACATCGAGACTTACTGAATACTAAATTTGACTTACACAATTATTGGAATCTCGAAACCTATCATCCTATTTCTTTCTAAAGGAGGATGATATTTCTGACACAAATGATGTGACTTTTCCTTATGGTTCAGATCTATTCATTTATGGTTCTTAATTTAGCAAATTGAACATTTAAAGTTCTCGCGCTTTTGTCACAAATCCGAAACACAGAAAGTACAAGTGTACAACTATCTAGGAGTTAACTATATATCTACGAAATAAAAACCAAGCAAATAAGGTTAGAGAAAGGGATACTAGGTTCAAAACTATAAAATTGAAATTAAGCACATAAACATAAAAAGAGTCTAGTGTATAAACTGAAATATATTAGATTCCAAGTACTGGCAACCAAAACAATTTACTAGGATATACACAGTTCTAGCTAATTTTGACAGCTACGTGATAGTGCACACTTGACAATGCACACACTCATAATGTAGTTTATGCTCTCAACAAGTAGACATAGAGCCATAGTTTATGCTTGGATTTTAGTTGCATTACATTATCCTCTTTATCTATCTTAATATATCTCTTAAGTTATGTATATCTCTTTCTGTTGTTTATATTAGGTATCAAGGATATAAATATTAGGTTCGGATTATAATGTGTTTCTTATCTTTCAAGGAGTACAAATTGATTGATGGCAAAGTAACTATTTTCCTGTTTCAGTTATATTATTAAAAATAATATTTTAGTGATTTGGAAAAGACTAAGATGATAGGGTCTAGACTTTTAGATTTGGAGTAGTGGTAGATAATTCAAATATATTCACAAGTAAAAATATTTAAGTTTTCTTTTCATTTGAACAATATTCCTACTCAAGATCATATATATAACAAGTAGGCCTCGTATTTGTAAGAACGTTCCATTTAATTTATAAATTAATGTAAAAGGCGCCTCTCTAGTGGAAATTATCTACTATGATACATGATTTTATAAAACCTTACTTTCTTATACTAGGAGTTAATCCGCGCTACTCGCGGAACTATTTTGATTTTCAAATGTTAATTATATAACTATTTTTACACTATATGTTTATTTATTTTTTGTATTATATATTTACTTATT
>JABAYD010003337.1:0-14743 GCA_014822095.1 Diplotaxis tenuifolia
CAAAAATTTTGTTCCTTGGTCATGCATATCGATCTTGCCAGCAATCTCTGATTGTTTGATAGAGTCAAAACTATCAGATCGCAAAGTAGACTGATTAAACTTCAGATAGCGCAAATGATTAGACTCTATGGTTGTGTAAGCATCGACCAAAAATTGTTGAAATAGGCGCCTAGCATGTAAAAGGTGTCGTGACTCATTCTTTCGTTCGAATAAACGAAATGCATAGGACTACCTCATACTAATAGTGGTTTTCTTCTGCTTTTTAGTAGCTTCAGTCTCACCTTTTTTTATTCCGAGTCTGAATCCATCTTCTCCATAAGGGAACAGTAGAGGATACTGTAGTGGTAGATAGGAAGCATGTATTTCATTAATCCTCATAAGCTTTCCTGAATGTTTCTGAAGCACTATATCCCTTTTATCCATATCAAGATTAAAATCTCCAGGCACTAACGCAGCAACCTCTGATGCAGTAATAATCCTCATATGGAATGCATCTTCTGGATTAGTATCAAATCGATCTTTTGCTGATCTAAATTGTTTGACATAAGGATTCACATCATCTAACATCTTCATCAAATCCTTAATGATTTCTTTCTTCAAAGCATCTCTTTCTTTTACTTTCCCACTTGTGCTACCATTGCTGTAAAAGAAACAGAAACATTAAAAACAACAAAAGTTAGAGAGTGTAACGATCTAATATTCAAACTCTTGGTTCAATATAAAAGTCGCCAAAACTGTGGACGTAATGACTTAGTATACAATGGACATAACAACATTTTCTTCTTTTATACAAATGGTTACCTTAGACAATTGGCCCTATTTTCCACCTCATGTTCTGTGTCCGCAATCCAGAGCTGTCCAAATTTGGCATCGGTACCATCTGGTGGCTTCAAACTTCCTACTAGATCATAATTTTCTCCATGCACTCGAAACATATCTGGACCTCTTCCTTTCATCACTGATCTCTCAACTTTTCCACCAAGTGAAGTAAATGAGAAAACCATATTGTAAGGTCTCAAGTTTTTTCTGAAAATGTTTGCTTAGTTTATCATCCCCTTCAAGCAATCTTTTCAGTACATCTGGAGGATCTTTTAATAGTGGCAATTTTACTTGACCTTGCATACAACACAGGGTAAAAGTAGGAGTCTTTGCATTTCTGCGTTTGTTAATACCGTTCTCCATACCACATGAAAGCGTCATAGTGGGAACATGAATGTGTTGGATCACCCTCGTCAATATACTCTGTATATGATAACAACTTTCAAACAAACATAACGCTTAGAGATTAAAAATCAAGTGTTTAGTAGTAGTATACCTAGAGCCTTTGATCCACCACTCTTTTTAGATTCTGCATAGTGTGTCTTTGTTGTTCTCCATGATGTCTTTATCTTGGGGCAGTGAACATTTACTTGAGTTTGATCTAAGATAGAGTTCTCTACACTGACTTCATAAACCTCTTCATCAGAACTTTCTTGGGAGCTACACTCAAACTCAAACGAACCGTCAATCTCTTCAATTATTCCTACAATGAAAAATATACACTGTCAGTAAAGTAAACACCTCACGAACGTATATTTTAAAATAAATACTAAACATGTCAACCTCTCAAATCATCATCACAATTATCGATTACTTCGTCATCATCAGTAATTTCTTTTTCGTCTCTTTCATCTCCCGTTTTTGATGGTGTATCTTCATTTTGGTTTACTTCTAAAGTAGTGATACGTGTAATATCATCAAGAACTGCACGTATGTTCTGTCTTCTCTTTTTTGGAATTGGTCTCTCTGTTGTTTTCTTTTCGGTTGTCTTGGTAACTTGAGCTTTATGTGAATTGTAAAAATAAAGTTAGTAAAAAACATATAAAAGCAGATTAACATATTTAGATGATGTCTATGTTAAAAAGATCTACATAAACTTACACTCCACTGATGTCAAACAACTTCTCGGGTGTGGAGTATCTTTATCTTGGTCTAAATCGAAGGAAACACCTTAGAAAATTTTAGGACACGACAACATGAAGACATAGAATATATGAATGGTTTTACACACTGAAATGTGCAGGTCTTGAAGAACTCTTACTGAGAACACAATTGCGTTTGCTAGTGGTTGTTTTTGGTGTGCTTGTACACAGACCTTCATCGTGGCCACTATTGGTAATATCATCTCCAAATTTTCGTTTATTCTTTCGCTGGCCCCTCTGGATTCGTCCTTGTGTATTGTCTAATCCTGTTGAGTTTCTAAGTTGATCTAGACAGCAAAATCAATTGAAAAACAGGTTAAGAAAATAATAGCATATTGGTGTAGTTTACACACGTCAGAACATATGAAGATCACAACTTACTCTTCAAAGATGTCAAACAACTTCTTTGCTCTGGAGTCTCATTAGGTTGTTCCGAATCCAAGGATAAACCTAAAATAATATATTGACTTAACAATTAGCAGTTCAATCGAGTAGGAATCATTTATATACTTCAACATACTCAATTAAATAACTATTACCGACGACAGATCTGCGTTTGTTAGTTGGTGTTTTTGGTGTGCTTGTACTTGTACTCTGATCGTTTTCTAAAGTCATTATTTTGGTTAAGTGAGCAGAGTCAATACCAACATATAACCTTCTAAAAACCGTGCAGACATCAATAGAGGAATGGACATCATTGAGGGCTAAGCTCTTCTTTCTTGAGATGGATTAACTTTGAAGGGATCCTTTCTGAGTACTGATGTTATCCTGAGAATGTACTAACGGACTAATATTCTCTTTGTTAGAACTCGACAACTCTCTTTTTCTTTTCATAATGTTTACTCATATATGAGTCCCAATGACAAAGTATTTGATATGTGATCAGTACTCTACAATGACTATTTGATTAAAAGGTGGCTGGGAAGAAAGAATAAACCTAATTTTCAGTGAGGTAGAGAGAAACGAATTAGGATATACTGCAAACGTGATTAAGAAATACAGTTTTGATAATTACCAGAAAAAAGGCATATGGCAACAAAATCTCAAAGAAAATCTACTTTTTTTAAAAATGGCGGGTTACTACGATTCTGTTTATATAATGGTTTAATTACTATTTTCCGACTCATGTTGGATATTGGATCAACGTTTACGTTTTAGACTTCTCTAAGTATAATTTTCATTCGATGTGTATACTGTCCTCTCATCACACTATCTTATTATTTTTTATTAAATACGTAAGATAGAACTTTGTAGCCATTTGTTTACTTACCCACGCGAAGTGTATGTTTTAAGATAGACTATTGTTATGTTGATGGTTAGACGTGAAGTAGAGTACTTTCGGAAACAAATAATTTAAACCAAACTTTATTGAATTATAAAATATTATAAAAAAACCAATAGGAATATAAAATAAAGAAATAAATAGTATAATAGAAAAACCAAAGCAAAAAATATCTATATTATTAAAACTCGAACTCATCACTACTCAGACTTTGTCTTTTCCTTCTTTATGATCTTAGTGCATAACTTCTTAGATGTAGAATTCACATCCATTTGATCACACTCATCTTCCTTACGCTTGTTACTTGGGGTGGACAAATCTTCACAGGAGTGATCACTGATAGGATCAATCACAGCTACCTAAAAAAGAGCAAAACGATTTTGGTTAGCTTAAAACACATATATACATGAGTCTAATACTAGTGAAGTAAGTCAATATGATTTATGGAGTTATCTCTCCACCAGACAGAGTTGACGAAATGGTCTCAGTCTCTGAAACAGGTTCAGAGAGTGATTCAATTCTCTGAATATAATCTCCAGACCAGACCTCGGATACCTTAAAAGTTTTGGATCCGTTCGTTACGTTGTCATTGGTTATGGTGACACCAAAACAAAAAGATTTCCCAACCAAGGCTCGGATAGGCTGAGGAATGTTTTCTGGGTCTTCAATCTGTTACACGTAGGTAGGAAATTTAGTCTAAACTATTAGACAATACATTAACTGTTTGAGTCACATTACCTCATCATATGAACCATCCCACCGTTTAACAGACAGGCTAACAATAACTGTATTAGCAACAGAGTCAAGAAGCATTAATCTGTATGTCTCACTGTCATCTTTAACTAACAAATGGAGCTTGTACCTGACAAATTCGCATAGCACAAGTTAATAGCATATCGCTTAGAATGGAAAACAAAAAAAGTTTAAAACTTACTTAGGTTCGAAACTTTGTGGGATTCCACGACAAACGTCACAGTAAAATTGTGGCTTATCGGATTTTATCACTTTGGTAGAAGAATTCCTACCAGTCCTAGTAAGACGACGGTTGTGTCTATTACAACCAAAATAGAACCAACCCCAATCTGTGTCAATGGACTCAATCGTACAAATGATCTTGCAACTTTCAACCTATATGGTTATGAGGATAAAAGTTAACAAATATTATAGCAAAAGACAAATCAACTTTCTTGTACACGGGAGTTTATTATACCTCAATGCTTTGCAAAATTTCAGAAATACATCTCAGGTCTACTGCATCCTAATTGTTCGCAACCTTTGAAACTATCTTCTTATCACGACTTTGATCAAAAATAGTGAGGCGAAGAGGATCATTCAACGATAGCCTGATAAACAAAATAATTAATATGAGTGTAAGTTGGTAAATATTAATAGCAAATAAACGAATCACTATATATTACGCAACTTACTTCTCTTTAAATCAGTAGCTTCATCCATTGATGGGTTGAGATACACAACTGTGGCATCAAATGCGTTGGTGATTTGTTGTTCTCCTAAGTTTAAACAAAAACATAAATTATATGTTTTATAAAAAGAACAAAAGACAATGTATAAGTTGTAGGTTTAAACCGGAGTGTATACCTCTGTATTCCTTGATTTTTGCAAACCTTATCAAGCATATAATAGCTTCATCAGTATTAGCTTGTTCCATATGTGTTTTGATTTGCTCAGCATATTTTCCCCACAAGCAAAACATGCCACTTCAAGACCACTGATAAGGAAGATAAGATCAAAAAACCAATCTTAGCAAACGTGTATTCAAATAAGCAAACATATCAAACGTGTATTCAAAATAACATTAAGGTCTACCTTGTATCACGTAAACGAAAGTTCACCCTTTTGGTGTCAACCCCTTTTACATCAACCGTAGCATTGCCCCAAGATCAGTAACTTGTCCTATGATATCTATTTGAATAACAAAACAGATTAGTTATTTTCATAGTTCCCACGTAAATAGCTTGATAAAAAACGCTTCAGTGTACATACCAATTAGAAAATGGGGTTTGCACTTTCCATTGAAGATCTCCTCGTATTTAGCAAGATCAATCCACTGATTATCATCCTGATAATCAGAAGGGGTTAACTTCGTGTCCCCTATGATATTACTGCTGCTTTGTAGGTCGATATTGACCTCCGGCCGCAGTCACTTTGACTGTGTCAACGACGATCCACTTCCCAATAGGTAAGTAACTTTGAACACAAATCATTTGAGATCTTTTGCTTGATGCTTGAATCTTAGCACCATAATAAGAAAACAGAGCAGAACATGATTAACTATCAGACCAGAACTAATATATAAACTATATATATATATATACCGAAAAGAAATGTAACTTACTGTTCTGTCTACCAGTATGGACTCAAGAGTATCTCCTCCATAAGGAGTGTTCTGTTTCCAGGAATGAAGGCATTTGAGGGTAAAACGCCACTCGTCTCTGTAAGGTGCCAGATCTTTGATAAGCCGCATATTATTTTCGTTTGACATGTTTGCCGTGATAGGTTAATGAGAAATCTCAAGGCGACATCAACTATATATATAGATTAGCACAAAGCTAGGTTAAGCTCTATTTATTTCAGAATATACCGTAATATATGCTTATGCAATCTAAGATCCAGTTAATGAGAATATATCCCTAAACAATTTTATTGTTCAAGTATCCGATATTTTTTAAATATCTCGCGAAATAAGTGCTAACATTACGGGAAAGTATATTAAATGATTCTACTTGGGAAAAAAGAAATAACATAAACAGAAGGTTGTATATCCAAAATATCTCGACAAAAAAATTCGTTGCATATCCAAGTTTACACCTATAGCCGAACACTCCAAATTTATTTAATTCTTCTATTCAAGTAACCAAACACTCCAAATTTGTACTTGAGTTTTAATAAGATAGATTATCTTTTGCCGTGGTATATCCCGCCGTGCAGAGATGACGACGGAGATACTAGATAGCATCGGAATTGCAATAATGGAGTTGTGTGTTGTAAGACTGTAGTCGTGGACGACATTGACAACGAGTTTCACAGTTGTTGCTTTGTTGTCTAGTGATAACGATAGAGGACATATTACAACGGACATATTACAACAATCATGTTTGTTTTTGTGTTTGTTAGTGACAATAACAGGCGTAGTTGTGAACGTAAACAAGATTTAGTTGTTGACGACTATGAAACAAACAACAAAACATGATTGTTGTTGCTAGATTTAAAGGTTGGTGGACTAAATTGATGAAGCTCTTGTTTAGAATATCAACAGGGAAAAGTTAAGACAGTAAATACAGATATAGTTGATATTCATTGGACTGTCTTTGTGCAAGCAAAGTTAAACCTAGCAGAATGCATTAAATTTTCTCCAAACTAAATATCAAACAACAAACGAAATAAAGAAATACATGTATTTTTGGAGACTGACATATATATATATATATATATATATATATATATTCATTTCAGATTCTACGAGGATGACCATGGTGAACTCGAGCTCTTCGATTTGAACCTTTCCTTGCGAATTTAGACTCTCTGCTCACTCTAATGCCATGAACCGGACCAACACTACCACCGGCATGTTGGCTAAAACCCGAGTCAGAAGAAGAAGGATGATCATTCCTCACACCAACTCTAACACGATGGCTCCTCGGTCTCAGAGACTTCCTAAGACGCTCTTCTTTTCTCATTTCTCGTCTCGACCTGTGGTATCTAAACGACCCATCACCATCATTGTCTTCGTCACTATAACTATCATCACCATCCTCTGTATATCTACGGTGTCTGCGTCTTCTTCTTCTTCTGCGTTTGGTGTGTAGCAGATCATAGCAGAAGAAAGTGCAGCAGTTGCTAAGAATGTAGAACCAACAAGAGACTAAAGCCCAGAGGAAACTGAAGAAACCGTGGATGATACAGTGCCAGAAACCAATTTTGTACAACATGTAGATGAAGAAGAGAAACAAGTAGGCTACGATTAGGATCAAGGCGGCTTTGGCTAGACTAGCCACGCAGAAATTCTCGACGTAGCATAGCACATCCCACGGTGATGGGCACAGCGAACTGTATTCCAAGTAGAGATAACTTTATATTGTCGGATAAACAGAAACAATAAACTTCGAAGGAGATAATCTATATATGTATGATCACTTCGATGGTTTTGGAAAGATACCTGCAGGATTTTCCAGATAGAAATTCAAGCGGAGAACCAAAGAAGTTTCCGAGAGAATGAAAGAAACCTGTGAAGAACGAGTCCATCACACACGACCACTAACTTCTGATTTTAGATTAGTCTTCGATCATTAAGCGGACAAGGCATTAGAGTAAGCCCCTGTAACTCTTTTAGATCTGGTTGTTAACTAACTGTGTGAATTTTTAGTTTCCCCTGTCTTTTTTTCACCATATATATATATATATTTTTTTTTTGGGAAAAAATAAAATGAAGATAGAACGCCAATGGGTACAGTAAATGCGCTAACTCTAGGAATTAAAATAAAATCATCCAAACAGGGGGAAATTCAAACATCATCCACAACCACAAGTCATAACTTCAGAGAATGAATGGTTCTATGATTAAAACCGGATTATAGCGAAAAAAACAACTTTGATAGAAGCAGATTATGATGATGATGATGGCGAATCGGATCAGTCCATCCTTCCCTTTAGGATCCTCTCTTTAATCTCCGTTGGTGTTCTGCAACAATATCACCAACAAAGTATGTTTGGTAACTAGTTTTGTATAACACAATGTGGCAAAGTAACAGAAGAAGCCCATTGAGAGGAAACTGGAAACTTACACAACGTAGACATGACCTCCCCAACCACTCAGACAATCACGGTCAACTGACGATAGAAGTGCCTGTGAAATCGTCTCGAACAATTCCTCAGCTTCCTGAAAAAAATCCCAATTTGTTAAACTTAAGTCTTGAATCTCTTGATACAAGACTAGGAACAACGGAAGATGGCTAACAAGATTAAAAAAATTCAACACCTCTCGCCAAAAGGAACAACCTGATGATATCTGAGAAAAACTTAATGGCTATTGAGAATCCTACGACTTCTATGCACCCTAATTTTCACATTCACTCAAGATTCTATTTTTAATATATAGCATAACTGAGCCTTAAACCTATCAAATTTCAACGCGGAACTGTGGTAATATGAGAATTAGCATTGCAGGGATTCAGTAATTAAAAAAAAAAAAAAGATGATAAAGTTGAGGGTAGACAAACCATATCCGGTTTGTACATAGCTTCGCAGGCACCATAAAGTGATTCTGAAGCAGTTCCGGATACAACAAAATCTTTAGCCAATTCCCTGCATTTTTTTTACAATAACACCACAAGTATTAATAAAATGTCCACTATTATATCAAGCATAAACGAAATGCGAGAGTAATGGAGAACTCAAAATCGATACAGCAAGATATAGCACACACAAGTGAAACCCAATTAAAACACCAAACATATGAGGAACAAGGCCAACAAAATCCCAAATCATAAGGAAAATAAACGACATCCACAAAACATCTCTATGAGCAACAAGAATTACACATACTAGACTAATGGAGATCTCATTTTCGAAATAGCAGCGAACACAACTGAAACCGAATAAACATACAAACAACATGATTAGGCATGAGCTGTCCCGACTCATTAGCATACGCATCATTAGACCACAAGTCCAAAAACCTCCAACCATAAAGAAAACTAATGACACCCACATAACTTCTATAGATGTTACAGGATTTGCACACACAAGACTAACCAAGCTAAACGACATTAAATAAAGGAAACTACGTCCTACGAAACATAGATGCAAACAAGAAAAGGATACGAACTTACTTGGCTCCAATGGAGTCCATGGTGCAGATGAAAGGCTTGTCATCTTCTCCCAATCCGGCAATCACTGGTTGGCACAAGTAAGGACCAAATCTGAAACAAAACACCCAAAACCAGATTATCTTTCTAAGTCAAGATCCAGATACAAAACTAAGCCAGAATTCAAAACTCAACTTTGTCAAGCTCAGTAAGAATAAACAAGACAAAGCACAAACCTTTTCTCATAAAGAATAGCAGAGACAAGACTAGCGAAAGTCTCAGGCTTCATGTCTCTCTCTTCACGAAGCTGATACAGCTTATGACGAAACACCAGACGCTGGTACCTTCATCCCCCCACCAAAAGCAAAAATCTTATAACCAGTGTTCAAAAAAAGAGAATGAAGAAAATTTACAAAATCTGGCAGCTTTCTTTCTTACAGTGTTTGCACATCGGTGGCGAGACCAGAGAGGCCGATGAAGACACGATCGTGGATCTTGGAGATTCTCTTGAAATCTGTGGCGATTGTCTGTAGCTGCACACCGAGCCTACGGTCACTGGCGATGGCGAAGCAGTTTTTTCCAACCATAGCCACAACGGCGCTTCCATTGTACTCGAAGATCTGCAGAAAGACATCATCGATTAGTTAGTCACACATCATAATGAATCAAACAAGAGACTGTGAGTTATCAACTTACCGACATCGTCGGGAAGATTAGGGTTTTCTGAGAGGAGATTGGAGTTTTTTTTTTACCAACGGAGAAGAAATCTAAGACGGAGGAGAGAGAGATAGGGGAGTAAGTAAAGTCGCCGGTGGCTTGGAAGAAACTCCAGCCACTTCAATATAAGTTGTTGGGCCGATTAATGGGCCGCCTATCACTTATGGGCTATTAACTTGGTCTTTTCATTTTTTTAGGACACCCACTATAATCCAGAAATTAGATTATTTTTTTTTATGTAATGCGTGTTACACACAAAGTACCTAACCCAAAGTATAAAGTTTGAATCTTAGAAAATGCGAGAAATCATTAGTTATGCAGTCTTACATAAGATCTTCAGTTAGCAATACCATAAAAATGAATCTTAATAGATCGATTTAGCCTGCTGCGAGTAGAATCGACATCGATTTGGGAAGAGTATACAAACAATCAGAAGCATGAATGAAAAATCACAAGTACAAATCAATCTTTGAATGCCCTAAGAAACTTGGTCAAACTAAACAATGCTCTCTATGGAGACTTGATTGATGTCAAAGAGCTAGAGCTTCATTACTTTTTTCTTTTTTGCAGTTTTGTCAATGGGCTGGGAAAAGGACTGCAAGAGAGCTTTCTGTGCAGGTAACTCAGCAATGAAGAGCAATGTTTGAGCCCAACCAGCATATTCCCCATATTTACTCACAAATGCTTCCGCCACTCGGCTGCAGAGCTTATGTGTAAGCTTGGCACCAGCAAGGTCTGGCACAAGGTACCTTGTAGCTATCTGGTTCATCACCCCCCAAGACAAAAACAAAAAACAAAAGAGCTACTTTAGCCATTTCCCAAAAAGCCAAGTATAGTTTGATCTCAATCAAGTAATTAGGATATTTATACCTTCCAGACATGTGTGTCAACAGGAATGGCACTGTGCTGATCAAGAGAAAACAAAGCTATGCAAGCTGCTACCTTTGGACCAACCCCAGGTAACGTACACAAAGCAGCAATCGCATCTTGAAGTTCCAATTTGCGTAGAGACAGAAGCCATTCATCTCCACCACCTGGTTTTGACTGCAACGCACTTACTGTACCCGTTATGTACTTCGCTCTGTTCACACAAGAATGTAAACCAAAATAATCAAAGTTCCCTACTTTAAAACAGATAATGCTATAAATGTACAAGCTTCAAGCTAGAATGAGAATGATATGATTGAAAGGCAGTAACTTTAGATAGTAACGACCCACCTGTAACCAAAACCAGCCTTCCTAAACTCATCCTCAGAAACCCTAGACAACCTTTCCAACGAAGGGAACTGATGAAACTCAAACCCTTCAACCTCACCTAGATACAAGCCCAGAGACGACACGAAATCAACCATCTTCGTAATCCTCGCGATGTTATTATTCGACGAACACAGAAACTGCATCAAACACTCCAACGGATCCTGTCTCAGCACGCGAGCCCCGCTGAGATGCTTCGCCACCTCTCCGAAACGAGGATCCTTTACCTCGAAATCAGACCATAGCTCGGCCAACAATATCTCCGCGTTGAGAAAATCGAGCAGGGCCAGCTCTGCTGCTTTAGGGCTTGAAGTGCTGCAATGGAGGCAGTAGGAAACTGTGTCGTCTCCTGGGCGTTGGCGGAGAGAGACGAGGTGTGGACCGATCGATCCGCTGTATTGAATCGGTCCCGTTTGTTTCCATCGGAAGGTTTGACCTGTGGGGAAAGTTAACGGTAGCGTGAGCTCTGTTTTGGTGAGTTTTAGTGGGAGCCACTTTGGTGTTCCTGTTCTGTGTAGCTTCTGTTTGAGAATTGGGGTAAGCGGTGAGGAGATTGGTGAGTTTCCGGCGGCGGAGATCGACGGTGGAGATGGGGGTCGAGGTCTCTTCATCGCCGTTGATTGTTAACGGAACCAACAACACCACTTCTTTGTGCGCGACGGTTAACCAATACAATCTATCTTTTTAATGTATCAGAGGAGGAGAACCCGGTTAAACCGTTTTTAACTATTTAAAAATTGTACCAAAAATTAAAAACCGAATATGGAAATGCCATTGTTTATATTTTTAAAAAAATATAATTCATTAATATTACTATAACACTCTAATTCGATAATGAAATATCTATATCTATAATATTATTTGCAAAGTGATTTTTCGAAGCGGAGCTCCCACGTTAAAAATTAAAGCAGCTAGTATCATTTATACCCTTAATGAATAAAATATATAAATTACATACAATATAAAAACATAATTAAATTATTTTGATTACATAAGTAATTAAAATTAATAATTAATAATGATCATAAAAATTATCCAAAATCTAAATAACATGTTCTTAAATAAGATAATTCCGATATATATATATTGTGTTGTTATCAGAAAATATATTTTAACAAAGTTAAAAACTAAAATAATCGAAAATACATAATTAAATATTAACCAAGTAAACTTCTTAATTTTATATAATTGACAAGAAAATATTATTTGACTTTAAGATTTATTTTTAATAGTAACAGAATGTATAAAGAAATATGTGTAAGAATATTTAAATGAAAATATAAATATTATCGTTTATACACTTAATGAATAAAATATATAAATTACATACAAAATCAAAATTAATTTAAATTATTTTTAAGACAATTAATTAAAATTAATAACAATCGTAAGATTTATCCAAAATCTAAATAATATGTTATTAAATAAGATAATTTTTATATATATTGTGTTGTTATCTAAATAATATGTTTTTCAGTAAGATAATTCTTATATATATTGTGTTGTTATCTGAAATTTGCGAAGTGAACTTCACGTTAAAAGTTAGAGTGGTTAATATCGTTTATATCCTTAATGAATAAATTATATAAAAAATAAAAACAAATTTAAAATATTTCTATTAGATAAGTAATTAAAATTAATATTAATAATAAGAATTATCCAAAATCTAAATAATATGTTCATAAATAAGATAATTCTGATATATATTGTGTTGTTATCTGAAAATATATTTTAGTAAAAACTAAAACAATAGAAAGTACATAATTATATATTAATCAGGTAAACTTCTTACTTTTATATAGTTGACAAGAAAATATTATCTGATTTTAAGATTTATTTTTAATAGTAACATAATTTATAAAGAAATATATGTAAGAATTTTTGAATGAAAATATAAATATTATCGTTTATACCCTTAATGAATAAAATATGTAAGTTACATACAAAATAAAAATGAATTTAAATTATTTTTATTAGACATTAATAATCATAAGAATTTTCCAAAATCTAAATAATATGTTCTTAAATAAGATAATTCTTATATATATTGTGTTGTTATCTAAATATTATGCTTTTATATAAGATAATTGGTATATATTGTGTTGTTATTTGAAAATATATTTTAATAAAAAACAAAAACTAAAATCATAAAAAATACATAACTAAATATAAATCAAGTAAATGTATTAATTTTATATAATTAAAAATAAAATATTATTTGATTTTAACATTTATTTTTAATAGTGAACATAATATATACAAAAATATATATAAGAATGTTCGAAGGGAAATTAATTAAATATAGATTTTTTAAATTTTTATCATAAAAATAGACCTCAAAAACTACAATGACTAAAATCACTTTTTTTTTGAATTTTTTTTTAATTTGAAATACTTTCTCCAAAATCACACTCCTCAACTCTAAACAAAAAAAATTTACGATTAGTTAACTCAATTGATAAAAATATATATATTTATTGTTTTTTTTATAAAACAGTTAAGTCTAACTTAATCATTTTTATGTTTGAGGTCTATATTTATGACAAAATCTTTTTCAATCATATTCAAGAAAAAAATTCATGATTAAATGAAAATATAAATATTATTGTTTCCAAAAAATAAAAAAGAAATAATACTTTATCATTGTAAATTTTCAATTAGTAAAAGAAGTATTAATATAATCATTATAAGATGTTTAGACCCGCAAGTACGGGTAAAACACCTAGTTCTTAAATAATAAATAATCAATTTATTCCATCATAAATCACAGTAGATTTATTTAAAAATTTAACTCAAATTCAACAAAATTTTTTTTAAATAATCTCCCATATATTAATTGAGAAGCATTACTACATGTTTTGGTAGCCATCTGTCATCATGAGAATGCTTCTTAAGTTTACTAAAAAAATATGTTGGTACATATAAACATATAATATATTTTTTTATTAAACTAAGTATAAAACTATTATTAATGATATTCATTATTTTTTTAACCTAATATGATTATAGTATATATATATATATATGACAATTAATGATTTGAATAAGACATATTTGATAAAAAATTATATAATCTCTACTCTTTTTGTTAAATTTTTATTGTAAAAATAAATTAAACAATAATATTAACTACTTAAACAAAAAATTATATATTTCATATATGTTATGTTTTGAATTTTTTAAAATGAATATAAATTAATAAAATATTTAAAAATTTCACATATAATATTTTTGATTAATAGTTTATTTTTTTGTTATAGCACGATACAAACAATTATATAATTAATAAGTAAGAAATATCTTTAATAGATATTCAAATTAGATATATATATATATAGTAGTGTTGTTTAAATTAAACTATATACCATTTAAAAATACATAAATATTTTAATTTTTAATTACATTGAACAAGTATTGAAAATTTAATACTTTAATGACAAATATTGAATTTATTTTTTAAAACAATAATGAATAATTGTAAATATTAAATCCCACATTAAAAATTATGTTATCAATGGTTAAAATTTTTTTTTATAAAAATATGCAAATGATCATAAAACAATGTATGTATGAAACTTCATTTATTAGATTGCGTAATTAAAAGCTATGTGTATATATATATATATATATATTAATTATATTTACTTATATAAAGTGATTGTAAATAAATAAATCTAATTATTTTATTTAACTGCTCGCGTTAA
>JABAYD010003342.1:0-14552 GCA_014822095.1 Diplotaxis tenuifolia
AGATGATGAGGTTGAGAGAGTAAAAAAACCATTTTCAAAAAAAAATTACAAAACAATTTAATTGCATTTTCGTAGATAAAATGAAGATGTGGAGTGAATATAGCAAAAGAAAAATAAGTCAAAAGAAGATGTTAATTTTGTATTTGGCTTGGAGTTTTGAGTCACTTTTGCAAAAATCCAATTTTTGAAAACGTCCATGTAGAAAAAATAAACAAAAATAATAGTACCATATAGAAGTTAAAAGCGAAATTTTCTCACAAACATACAATATATACTTTGCCTAGCAAATATCATAAGCAAGAGAAATTGGCGCATCACAACCTACCATAATACAAAGATCCTATGTAATTTTAAAATCCCCAAATAAACCAACATTAGATGTAAAAGTCGATGTCACAAAGAGCTTTAAATCATGTTCTTTATAACCACACTCATATTATAAGATCAATGATTGATAATCGACTTTTACATCTAATGTTTTTTTTCAATTTAACATATTTTATATTTACTGTTGATTTATATTTTTTGATAAGCTTTTAAAAAGATGGCAACAACTCATACTTCATCATTATAGTGGAAATAGAAATATAAAATATTTTACATATTTTGAAATATAATTTTTTATAATTATATAATTGTATTTCTAAGTTTTTTTTTCCAAAAAAGTTTTTTTGTTTAGTTGTAATTTTTTAATCCCAATACTATTAATTTTTTTAGTATCTACAATTATATAAATAATATATAATTTTACGTTAAACAATTTTTTTTTCTTGATTGTATACAGTTTTGTTTAATAGATTTTAACCAAAAATAGATAAAAATGATTATATACAATTTTCTTACATTTCATTGACTTAATTAGAAGAGATCACATGTAATACAGAGAGATTGATTCCATTGGGTTGGGATCGAAGCTAAATCACATGGTTAAACTAAATGACTTTTTTTTTTGGTAGGAAACTGGGAGCAAGCTCCTAATATTTATTCAAAAATAAACTTCAGTTTACACATGAGTTAGTTGTGGCTGAGAAGGTCCAACAACATCCTCTTGCAATACATCCACAATCTCAATAGGTGCAATATCTAATCTACGAAACCCAAACGGAAAAGAAAATGCAAGGTGAGCTAATCCATCAGCTAAGCGGTTTGCTTCCCTATACACATGAACAATGCGAACTAACATGTCCCTCGATAAAAAGCCATGGCACAATCGTACCAGGAAAGACAACGGATGTGTACCCTCAATCCTTGTCGTAAGAAACTCCACCACCACCTTCGAATCCACTTCTACTCCCAGTCTCCTAATCCCGTTCTCCCAAGCAACCACAAGACCATAATACACTCCCCAAAGATCAGCCAGCGGAGCTCCACATCGTCCTATGTTAACAACAAAACCACTACACCACTCTCCTACATCATTTCGCGATACTCCCCTCGCAGCAGCTGGTCCTGGGTTTCCATGCGAGGCCCCATCGGTATTCATCTTCATCCACCCCGGTGGTGGGGCAGTCCGTTTCACCAAAATTTTCGGTCCTGTTTCTTACATTACTATGCCCTTTCTCAATCACATTCGCTATCATCACTTCCTTAGCTAAGTTCCGTAAGAAACCTACTCTGTCTTTCCAAAGTCGATTCTCACCAAATACATTCCCACATCTCCACTTCCATCCCCACCATAAAGCTAGAGCAAGACTTGTAGACCACGAAATTCCTCTCCATACTCCAGTCTCACTCAAATTCTCAAAAAGGCATTCAAATAAAGGCATTGAGAAAAAGGAGTGCCTCTTCGCTGCTGGGACTAGACGGTCCCATATTCCTCTCATCGCTGGACAATCTCTAAGAACGTGTAAGATCGTCTCAATTCCTCCTTTACAGACCTGACACACATCAGTCCCACTAAGGTGTCGTCTATACCGCTCTGCATTAGTCATGATTGCTTGATGTCCAACTAACCAGAGAAATATGCGCACTCTTTCAGGAGCCACAACATGACACATTCTTCTAAAGAAACTCCCCATATGCAGTCTTGGCGTATCATCATGTGTGATCAAATTGTAAGTTGATTTTACGGTAAATTTCCCATTGTTGGTGTACCCCCAAGCTAAACGATCCTCCCCTTCCGTAACAGTATCAACCACTACTGCTGCAAGCTCCATGCGTGTCTCATCAGTCACAAATTGAGCGATCTGATTCAAGTCCCAACCTCCACCTACTATCCACAAGTCTCTAGCTGTTATGTCCCCGTAGCCTTCTGGTAACTCTGCAACCGTAGATGTCGTAAGCGGTTGATTTGATAGCCATCTATCATTCCAAAACTTAATTTCTCTTCCATTCCCCATGACCCAACTATGACCTTTAGAAACCACCTCCCTGATCCCCAATACCACCCTTCTTCATGTAGAGGAGCCATTCTTTCTCGCTACCATCCAAGATACATTCTGAATCTTACCCACTGCATACTTACAGCGTATAACCGAGCCCATAGAATTTCTGTATCATGTAACAGACGCCATCCCACTTTAACTATCAGTGCTTTATTCATGTCTCTCGATACTCTGATCCCACGGCCTCCCTCACTCTTTGGTCTGCAGATTTTTTCCCAAGAAACTAGATGTTGTCCACTGCCCCACGCAAAGCTTCTTGATAAACTATCCAACTTCTCGAAAGTACTAACATGCAATGTTATTGTGCTCATCGAGTGTACTGGTATTGAAGACAAAACCGCCTTCGTCATGGTAACCCTTCCTGCAAGGCTTAGAGTTTGCCTCTTCCAGCGTGATAATCGTGATGCCACCTTCTCAAGAACCTCCCCAAACATATCTTTGTTGATTCTCTTCTATAGTATTGGCATCCCCAAGTATTTTCCCAAATCCCATGTTGATGCAATCCCACTTTCCCAGCTTATCCTTTCTCCTCTTCTGCTCGTCACATTACTAGAGAAGAAAATCTTAGACTTAGTTACTTTCTGTCCCGAAGCTTTACAAAATTTCTCCAACACCTTTCTTATCACTCGAATTTGCGTCACTGATGCTTCAGCGAATAGGATTAGATCATCAGCAAAAAAAATATGTGATAATTGAGGACCGCCTCTGGATAGTCTGATAGGCTTCCATCTCTCATCCTCTACCGCTTCATCAATCAGATGACACAGTCTCTCCATACATAGCACAAATAAGTACGGAGACAAGGGGTCTTCTTGTCTGCGTCCTCTCGCTGCCTTAAACGATTCTGTTTTTTCTCCATTCCACAAGATGCTCATCGAGGGACCAGAGACACATTCCATGATCTTTCCAACCCAAGCCTCAGACAAACCTGCAGCTCTTAGTGTATCCTCCAAAAAGTCCCATCTCAGCATGTCATATGCTTTCTCCAAATCCAACTTTAAAAGCATCCATCCTTTTCTTCCTTTCTACCTTATCATCGAGTGAACAGCCTCCTGAACCACCACAATATTGTCTGCACTTAATCTGCCTGGAATGAAACTAGACTGGGCAGGACCAATTAACTTCTTCATAATTCCCTTCAATCTCCCTACCATGGCTTTCGTGATCAGTTTAAAAAACACGTTGCAGAGGCTTATTGGACGAAACTGAGTGATACTCTCTGGCTTAGTCACTTTTGGGATCAAAACCACCAAAGCATCATTAGTATTTCCTGGTAACTTTCCCGTCTCATAGAAGAGCGTAGCAAACCTGACCACTGAATCCCCTACTATCTCCCAACACCTCTGATAAAAGATCGGCTGAAACTCGCCAGGGCCTGGCGCTTTGAAGCTTCCCATGTCTCTTACAGCCTTCTCCACTTCCTCTGCCGAAAAAGCCTTATTGAGAATTGTATGGTCATGGCTCGTTAGGCTCAAAAATCTTCTTTCCGATAGACCGTGTGTATCAGCGTCTACATCCTCTATAGAGTATAGTTTCTTGAAGTAATTCACCGCTAGTGCCTCCAGCTCCTGCGGTTCTGACACCCATTGGTTCTCATAATTTTTCAGCATCTCAACTCGGTTCCTCCTCCTTCTGATAATTGTCGACATGTGGAAGAACTTTGTATTTTTATCTCCGTGCACAACCCACTTCTCATGCGATTTTTGAAACCAAATAACTTCTTCTTGCTCAAGGACTATCGCAAACTCCTTAAGAAGTTCCCCCTCTTTCACTAACATCTCATCAGAATGATTATGCTCTAACTTCTCATGTATCTCTTTAATCTCCACTACTAACTCTTCTTTTCTTCGTTGAACATTTCCGAGGACTTCTTTATTCCACTTTCGAAGAGTTACTCCCAGCCTTTTTAGGCTTCTCTGGTATAAATATCACGATTCCATGAAGCTGCTATCAGTTCTTGAAACTCACTATGTTGAAGCCATGCCGCCTCAAATCAAAAGGGACGTCGACACGCATTCCCTCTTACCTCTGGAGTAAGCTGCAGGTACAGTAGTGCGTGATCTGAAGCTAAGAAGGGTAGGTGTGACTCTCTTGCTTCTTGCCACTTCAGTCTAGCTTGGGCACAACATAGCACTCTGTCCAATCTCTTTGCGACAAAAGTATTCTCAGTCTTACCCCTCTTCCATGTAAATTGACGTCGACACGCATTCCCTCTTTGGTCAATCAATGACATATTGTTGATCCAGTCACCAAATATTAACGAATCCTCAGACAATCTCCAATTCCCACCACTTTTTTCGTCTAGTCTCACAATCGTGTTGAAATCCCCACCCACGAACACGGGACCAACTGAAAGACTGAGAAGTTCTAATCTCACAATCTTTTCGTCTAATCTCACAATCGTCTAATCTCACAATCGTGTTGAAATCGTGTTGAAATCCCCACCCACTTTTCGTCTAATCTCAGAATCGTGTATCTCTTAGATACAAAGTTCCAAGCTGAGACTGTTTCATGACCTCGCTTGGTGTTTGGTCGGTAGAGGCAAGATTCTTCATTCCTTGTCTTCTCAGGTTTTCACTCTCGCCCTTATTCGTTAATGTTACTTTTTCAAAATTGTTACCCTTTCTTTTATTTTTTTTTATGGATGCAGAAATGGACAGTTCCTCAAAAGTTATTTGCTCACTTCTATGTTTTCGGAGTGGCGTGGACGACTCTCCTACTCGCCATGACTTGGATGTATGCTTTCAAAATGGCACATTTATCTTCTGAGGAGTTCATTGCAAGCCACTTAACTAGAGGTTCTCATTGTTCCTCTTCTCTTTTGACCCCTGTTGAGCATTAGTTTAACGTGGGGCGAGCAGTGCTTCAACTCCTTCTGATGGAAATCCAAGTTTTGGGACGCCTAATAGATTCATTATGTATATTCAAGTATAGCCCTTATGCTCGGATGAACGTTCTTACTTATATCGGCGGATTGGTGTAAGTCTCTCAAGAAACTCATGAACATTTCAAGATTTTATCTAGTTTATTTTCCTTTGCTTGGATTTAATTTAGGTTTCTAGTTTCTATGTAGCAGCGCCTTTATCACTTTGCGTCCATTTAGTTCCAACGGTAGTAACATTCTCTGGAAATCAAGTGGCTGAGTTCATTGCTGAAGGGAAAGGCTATACATCAGCCCGTGAGTTGAATTTATTATCATCTTTGAGCCCTTTGATGAAGCTTGGATGGTGCCAGTTCATCGGTGGAGCCATATTTTTCTGGGGATGGTTACATCAACGCCGTTGTCATGCAATCCTCGTAAGTTTTTGACATTACGTCTCATTGTTTGTTTGTTTTTAGATCCTGAGAAATACAAAAATACTAAATTCAGGGATCACTACGGGAAAGGCCTGCCAAGCAAAAGAGTGCATAATACCACATGGAGATTGGTTTGAGATAGTCTCCAGTCCACATTACTTGGCAGAAATAGTAATAATACTCCCCCTAGTAGACATTTTCATGTCGTTCTCATTGCTAAGAGATATTATGCTCTGTGATTTAGGTTTTATACGCTGGCTTGCTGATTGCTAGTGGAGGAACATATATAACTATCTGGTTACTCTTTGGTTTCGTGGTATGGTGCACTTTCTTGTTGTCAATAATCGGTGACATGGCGATTTCGGTGACGGCTGCTAAGATCGTTGGTCTCCATTGAAACCTCCGATCTCCTTCTGATTCTCTCGTCCTTGGACGTGTGGAGTATGTGATCGTGGTTATCTTCTGGCCTCTATCGCTTTCGGTGACGGCGAACCGCTTTCTTCTCCGACACTCACCACTCGGTGATTGCTCGTTTTTGCTCTTCTCTACTTCCTCTCTCGACGACTGGTACATGGCGGAGTTCTAGGCTGAACGATTAAGTACCATCTGGACGATCAGTCCCTGAATCTGTGTTTTTCAGGCTCTGTTTTTTCACACTCAAAACAGAGCATCGACGATCTACGCTTCCTCTCATATCTTAGTATGGGATCAACACGAAACACGTTTGTTCATACGACAGATAACACGGGTAAGGGCATCATGTATGAGGATGATGATGAGTCGTTCCAGTGGATGGATGACCTATGGATGATATGCTAGGAGAGGACCTAATGGAGATGGAGCAAGAATCGACAAGTAAATCGAAACATGTATCAGATTCTTCCTCCAAGCTACAAGCGAAGCTTAAACGAATGTCAAGCGCTCGGACATCATCTAAAACGAATGTTCCTTTGGGTATTCGTAGTAAAAAGTTCGACCATATTCGTTGGGGCCATTCGCAGCGATTGATCACTATCTCCTCTAGGGATGATGCTGACACGAAGGAGGTTATGCCAGAGATGATGGTTTGATGAGTTCCAAAAACTCATCAAAACGTTATCCATGAGGACAATCAATTAGAACTGTCAAGGGATCGGAAACGACCTTACAGTTCGACGCCTTACGGAGATGTGTCAGAAGCATCGCCCAGTACTAGTGTTTCTTTCTGAGACAAAGAACAAGAGGCTGTTGTTGCAAAACATTCAGGCCGGCTTAGGATTTGATCGTTTATTTACCATTGATCCACTTGGACTCAGCGGAGGTTTAGCTTTATTTTTTATAGATGATTTTCAAGTTAATGTTTTATTTTCAAAGTAACAGAATGATTGACATTGAGGCATTCATTGATGGAATAAAATTCTATATGACGTTTGTTTATGGGCATCCTGTACTTGAACGTAGAGATTTAGTTTGGGAACGTTTTACGTGTTTCTCAACAACAAGAACTGGACCATATGGTTCATGATAGGTGACTTTAATGAAATTACTTGTCATGAAGAGAAGGAGGGTGGCAGAGAGCGCCCTGGCAGCTCTTTCTTGCCTTTCAGAAAAATGCTAAGTGACTGTGGAATGCTGGATTTCCCTTTTACAGGGAACATGCTACCTTGGGCAGACAAAAGAGCTGAGAGAGGTACGGCCAGATGCCGCCTGGATAGAGCTGTCGGAAATGAAGATTGGCCTGAAAAGTTTCAGCATTCCAAGATGAAGTATATGCAATTATGGGGATCGGATCATCGTTCGATCTTAGCTGACATTCTTAGAAAGCCTCCGAGAAAAAAATTAAAAAAAAAATAAATTTGATAAGAGATGGCTAGATAATGAGGAGCTCGGACAAGTAATACTTGAGGGATGGAACTCACCGGATCTTCCACCTAATGCAAGCATTATATAGCATATTGCAAGATGTCGGCGAGCCTTGAGCGACTGAAGAAGGCAACATAATCTAAAATCTGAGAAGAGTGTGTAGGAGCTAAAGGAGAAGGTAGATCATTTATCATCAAATGACGATGCAACTACAGAGGAGATTGCGGAAGCTATAAAAGAACTGTCTTATGCTCTTAAGTCAAAAGAAATGTTCTGGAAGCAAAAGTGCAGAGTATTTTGGTTACGAGATGGAGACATGAATACATAATACTTTCACGCCGTCACAAAGCAGCGAAGAGCGCTAAATGGGATTACACGGCTATTGGATGTCGATGGCAATGTTGTTCAGGACGAGGAGGGACTTGTAGTCATTGCCTCAAGTTACTTTAAATACATCTTACAATCATCAAAACTGGAAGACATAGAGGAATCTCTATCAGAGGTCTTTACTACAATCACTGCAGCGAACAATGATGCTCTCATAACACCGGTCACAGAATGGGAGATCAAACTGGCACTCTTTGTGATGCATCCGGAGAAAGCCACAGGGCCAGATGGAATGATTGCGCTCTTCTACCAGAAATTTTAGGATATTGTGAAGGATGATTTGACTCTTATGGTCAATCAATTCATGTTTGAAGGCACATTGCCTTCCGGTCTAAATGACACCAACATATGTCTCATTCCCAAAGTAGATAAGCCGAATCAGATGAGTTAGTTGCGCCCTATCAGTTTATATAATGTTAGTTACAAGATAATCTCTAAGGACTTATGCCAGAGATTGAAAAAAGTTCTACCGGATAGGATTTCAGAAATCCAGTCAGCCCGTTGCTGGGAGACAAATCTCTAACAACATTATGATAGCTCAAGAGATGTTCCATGCTTTAAGAACTAAACCGAGTGGACACAACAAGGGGATGGCCACTAAAACAGATATGAGCAAGTCATATGACAGGATGGAGTGGTCTTTCATTGAGGCTACTATGAGAAAGATGGGTTTCTCGAAGATCTGGATAACCTAGATAATGCGCTGTGTAACATTAGTCAAGTATAAGGTTCTCATGAATGGCCAGCCAAGAGGGAACATCGTTCCGGAAAGAGGCCTGCGGCAGGGGGATCCTCTGTCCCCTTTCATTTTTATTCTATGCACGGAAGTGCTCGTTAGCCTTCTAAATCATGCAGAGAATCGAGGGAAGATAACGGGGATGCGCATCACGCTTTCGTGTCCGTCAATATCTCACCTTCTCTTTGCTGATGATAGCATGTTCTTTTGTAAGGTGGAGCCTCGTGAATGTGAAGAAGTAATGAAAGTGGTCAGGAAATATGGACAAGCCTCAGGTCAATGCATTTAATTTCGATAAATCCTCTTTACTCTTTGGTAAGAGAATCGGTCAGAATGTTAGGCAAGAGATCAAAGAAACATTTGGGATCCAGAATGAAGGAGGGATGGGAACATATTTAGGGATACCAGAGGACATCCGTGGATCCAAATGTAAGTTGTTTGGCTTCTTCAAGGACAAGCTAAGAAATAGGGTAAATGGATGGACATGCAGGTGGCTATCGAAAGGTGGAAAGGAAGTTATGATAAAGTCCATACTGTTAGCCCTACCAACATATGTAATGTCCTGCTTCCTGCTGCCGCTAGAGATAGATATGTGAAAATTTAGCTAGTGCCATTGCACAGTTCTGGTGGAGCTCGAACCCCTCAAAAAGAGGTATACATTGGTCAACATGGGATAAAGTATGCTTACCTAGAGAGGAATGAGGGATTGGTTTTCGAATGCTTCATGAATTCAACTGGCCTTGTTAGCAAAACAATTATGGAGACTAGTGCAGTACCTAGATTCTTTAGTTGCTCGAGTGTTGAGAGGTCGATATTATCGATTAAGCTCGCATTTTCATCAGCTTTCTTTCAATAGCCCATCGTATGTGTGGACTAGCATATCGGCGGCAAGAGAATTGCTTTTGTTGGGAGTTAGGCAAAAAAATACATTCAGGCTATGAGGTGAAAGTATGGGAGGATCCTTGGATTTCCTACAGTGCCAGCGCGACCAACATCCCTTTCTGTACCAGTTTTGCACCCAATCACGAGAGTGAGTTTTCTGTTTAATCAATAGACAAAAACTTGGGATGTGGAACGTCTGGGAAACTATATAGCTGCTGCTGACATACCTCTCATAAGAAGTATGGCCATAAGCTCAATACATCGTCGGAACTCGTATTGCTGGAGATACACAAGGAATGGACAATATACAGTCAAATCTGGATACTGGGTTGCCCGACATTTATTGATGAAGGACGAGGAGACTGAGGTTTGTGAACCTAGTATCACAAAACTTCAAGCGCATGTGTGGAAGGTCAAGGCACCCCAAAAAATATATCAACTTATGTGACAATTAATAACAGGTCACATGGCTGTTACAAGCACATTAAACTACAGAAATATGAGATGTGATAACCACTGTCCACGATGTGGGGCTCCCGAGGAAACACTCACACATGCGATCTTTCAGTGTCCTCTGACATTACAAGTTTGGGCCTTATCATTTACGCCAACAAGTCCTACATTGTTTCCCTTACAGAGTACATATGCGAATATGGACTATCTTTTCTGGAGGAAGAATGAAATTATGGAGCCGGAATTGGACATGGATCCTTATCCCTGGCTAATTTAGTATATTTGGAAAGCTCAGAATGAGAAACTGTTCAGGGGAATTGATAGAGATCCATTGGAGCTAGCCCGATATGCAGAGAGTGGGTGTCAAGAGTGGTTTCATGCAAATGTACAGATTTTATCCCCACCCCAAGAAACTATAGATGTGGAAAGCCAGACCATACGTCTGGGAAACATTTATATGGTGGATGGCTCATGGACTGCTACTGCCCAGTTTAGTGGATGTGGATGGGTTTGGAACGATAGTATGTGGAAAAGCTAGCTAATGGGATTGCGTAATTTTATTAGAGTGGAGTCTGCTTTGCATTCTGAGTTGCAAGCGTCTGCGGTGGTCAATGGAGAATATGCTTCAACATACGCCATGCCAGAGCTTTGGGACTGACTGCAAGGAGATGATTTCGATGCTCAGGAGCCCCCATGAATGACCAAGATTTGCAACGGAATTAGAAAAACTTATGACGCTGCGGATTTGCTTCCCAATTTTCAAGATCTTCTGTGTTCGTAGGACGCAGAACGGAAGCTCAGATTCTTTAGCTAATACTGCTAGATCTTACTATAGTGACCTTTTGTATGTTGGTTGTTTTATTCCGGTCTGAATTCTCAGAGCACTTCAAACTTGAGCAATAGATCAGCCTTTTAATGTCAAATAGAAAAATATTACATTAACTATGTCATTCCATTGCTTACTCAATTTAACAACTTCTTTAATTATATTACCATAATAATATGTCACATCATTAATTATATAATCATAATAATAGTGCAGATTATTTATTAGTTAATCAACTTTAATTTTGGATCAATTATAAAAATCAAAAAGGTAAAATAACCAGGTTTGCGTATGGTTAAAAGTTACTTTTAATCTGTTTTATTAAAACATTTTATCTTAGCTTCAATCGATAAAAAGCTAAGTAGTCAAACACATAATTTAAAGACATAGTTTAAGTGCACAAAAAAATAAATTAAATTAAATAATAAAAATGTATTAAATTTATGGTTGGTTAATTTTTCATTCCATATAACTACTTTACTAAGAATTTCTTGCGGTATGTGGAAAAAAATTAAAATAATATGATTTTGATTATAAAATAAAATTTTAGTTTATATATTAATAAAAATGAAGTATATTTTGAAAATAATATTTTCTTCATCACAATAATTGTTACTTATGCCACTGATTTAATAATTATTAATTAATTAACTATAAACAATTTTTTTGGTTACATTATTGTCTAATCAATCCTACCATTATTCTCTAACTAGAATATTATCTAATCAATGTTTACAATAAAATTAAAAAAAAAATTATTTTAAATATAACATACAAACTTTAAATGTTATCTATTCATCTATTAATTTATTTCCTTTCATATACAAAATATAAACTATAGATGTTTTATGAAAAAATATAAAGTTATTTTAAAATATTAAATAATTTTATGTTTAATATTATTTACACATATATATTTGAATTATAAAAGTGCAATAATTAAATAATATTTAATATTTCTTCAAAGTAAACATAGAAGAAAAACATTTTGGCGTATAAAAACATAGTTATTTATTTAATTAAAATAGAAGTGAATTTTATTTGACCTAAAATATTTTTTTGAAAGATAGATTTATTAATATACATAAACTTAATAATTGATGTTTTAATTTATAAATATATACAAACGGTTAAAAACTGCCGATCTATCATTAATTTATATACTACAAATCGAAAACAAAACATCCATATGGATGCATATCTGTGCAGCAATTATTCTTGTGCTAGGAAAAATTCTATATGTTTATTATATTTTATATAAAACACTCGGGTTAAGCTTCTACTCTATTAAAACAAAGTCTTTTTCATCTACGTATACAAGTTTTCATTTAAATTTGAACATTTTCTACAGTGTTACAAATAATATATGACATATAGTTGATTGAACCGTAGTGCTTAAATTAAACCAACACAATTAATATGTAAGATATCATCAAAATATGAATTATGGAAATTTACTAGTTATATGAAACCAATAGATTTCATATCGTAACAGTTCCTTAACAAATATGTAAATCTACTAATTATATGAAATCAATAGATTTTGGAAATCGTATATACCGTTTGTTCTATTTTTATAGATTTATTAATATACATAAACTTAATAATTGATGTTTTAATTTATAAATATACAAACAGTTAAAAACTGCCGATCTATCATCAATTTATATACTGCAAATCGAAAACAAAACATCCATATGGATGCATATCTGTGCAACCATTATTCTTGTGCTAGGAAGAATTCTATATGTTTGTTATATTTTATATAAACACTCGGGTTAAGCTTCTACTCTATAAAAACAAAATTCTTTTTTTATTTACTTATACAAGTTGTCATTTAAATTTGGACATTTTCTAGAGTGTTACAAATAATATATGACATATAATTGATTGAACTGCAGTGCTTAAATTAAACCAACACGATTAATATGTAAGATATCATCAAAATATGAATTATGGAAATTTACTAATTATATGAAACCAATAGATTTCATATCGTAACAGTTCCTTAACAAATTTGTAAATCTACAAATTATAAGAAACCAATATATTTTGAAAATCGTATAGACCGTTTGTTCTATTTTTATTAAATAATTTATTGATTATTTAAAATAATTAAATGTAAAACAAAACCAAAAACCAAATCTAAAAACTAAAAACCAAAACCAAAAGCTGAAAATGCGGGTTATATTTTTGTTTTTGTTTATTTACAAAATAAACTATTGCAAATTTTTTTTGAAAACTTTTTGGCATCTTTTCAATTTTAAATTAGATGTTCGATTATTTGAGATTTGTTTGTTGGTAATATCGATTCAAAATACAATTAATATATGTAAACTAAATTTAAAAAACACAACGGTTATCTATGGGATAGACACATAGAGTCTTGAGCTTATTGTTGTTTTATGAAAAAATTATATGGTTTGGCTTTTGGGCTTAGTATTAAGGACAAACTGCAAAAAAAAAAAAAAAATTGAATAAAATTTTCAGATTAATGGATAAAAAAATCAATTACTATTTTCATATCCAAAAATGTTTAATATTAAAAAAAATTTATCTATTATTAATTACTTATTAAATCATGTACTTTAAAACATGTTAATGTATTTTTTATTTTAAATAACAATCACTCCATCTTGATAAATTTTAATGGCAACTTTTAAAAAAATTCTTATTTTATTTTTATTAAATAATTTAATGATTTATTTTTCTTAAATAATTTTACTGATTTAAATAAAAAAAATAAATGTAAAGCAAAACCAATAACCAGATCTAACTAAAAATCAAAATATGAACTATGAAAATTTACTAATTATATGAAACAAATATATTTCATATCTTACCAGTTTATTAACAAATATGAAAATCTACTAATTATATGAAACCAATAGATTTTGGAAATCATAATATACTGTTTTTCTATTTTTATTAAATAATTTATTGATTATTTTTTAAAAAAATATATATAAAGCAAAACCGGAAACCAAATCTAAAAAACTAAAAACCAAAACCAATAGCTAAAAATGCGGGTTATATTTTTTTCTTGTTTATTTATCAAATAAACTATTGCAATTTTTTTTTATAATTTTTTTGTCATCTTTTCAATTTTATATTAGATGTTCGATTATTTGAATTTTTTTGTTGGTAATATCAGTTCAATATAACCCAGCAGATCTAAAAACTAAAAACCATAACCAAAAGCTGAAAATTAAAAATAAAAACTTAAAACTAAAAACTAAAATCCAAAAAAAAAAACAAAAACCAAGATCTAAAACTAAATATAAAAATAAAATCAGAAACTAAAAATTAATACAAAACCATCATTAACACAATTTGGATTACTAATTTATACCAAAGTTTACTTTAAATAAAGACAAAAACCAGTTGTATAAATTTTTAATCGTAAGAAATTTCTGCGCTTTAATCGTAAAAAATTTCCTTAAAGGCTTTGTTTTTTTTGAAGATTGTTTGCATTCAGAGAAGTCATATTTTGTCCTTTTCTTTGTAGGTTGGGAATCTATCCTTTTCGGCTGGAGAAACTCACCGATGGTATCTCCGGAAGTTTGAGACTTATCCGGCTAACTGGAAAGCCATTTTCCCTTATGTTTATTAATTGTTTAAGAGAGAGAGCATTTTAACCAATGCTAATATATATGGTTCTCATCTTTATATTTGTGTGTCATTTGTTTTGTGAAATTTAAGAACTGTATTGTTAACTAGGGCCGGCCCCGGCTACGCCCGGGTT
>JABAYD010003346.1:0-22261 GCA_014822095.1 Diplotaxis tenuifolia
GAATATGGTTATAATTTTTAAACACCACTAAAGAGTGTAAGCATTGGTATATAAAGCATTTAACTAAAAACTCGATATTTTCGTAGGTGGTTAACCCACAGATTTTAAGAAAAAATTAGAATTTTTAAAATTTTATTTTAATGCATAGTTGCATCGTTCACTGACATAGGATGATGGTAAAAGAGGTTTAGAACCTCTCTTGTCTCCGATTCTCTAGACAATAGAGATTTCGTAATGGTTAATCGAAAAATTTAATTTAAGTAGTGTATGAAGATTTATTAAATTATTTGTTAAAAATTTAAAACAACGTCTGTATACCATGAAAAAGATTTTAGAATACATAAATAAAAATATATAATATGGTTATAAATTTTTTAAAACATTAAAAAAAGTGTGCATTGGTATATAGAGCATTTAACGAAAAACTTATATTTTCGTAGGGGTTAACCCACAGATTTTAAGAAAAAATTAAAATTTTGAAAATTTTGTTGTATTGCATAATTGCATCGTTCACTGACATAGGATGATGGTCAAAGAGGCTTAGAACCTCTGTTGTCTCCGATTCTCAAGATAATAGAGATTTCATAATAGTTAATCGACAAATTTAATTTAAGTAGTGTATGAAGTTTTATTAAATTACGTGTTAAAAATTTAAAACAACGTCCATGACCATGAAAAAGATTTTAGCATACATAAATAAAAATATCGAATACGGATATAAAATTTAAGAAAACACTAAAGAGTATATGCATTGGTATATAGAACATGTAACGAAAAACTCGAAATGTTTTTTTTTTAAATATTATGTTTATTAAATTTATTAATTTTATTAACATTAATAATTGAAATTAATTAAATTTATTATTTTTTATAAATTACGTATTGACCCTATTAACTTAGTTTAAGATTAATTAAACTCAATTGGGATGTTACCACCATATATAATTTCTCTACTTTAGAGAAAAAATGCAATGAAATATTTTTCAACTTCTATATTTACTTTTATGTGTTAACGAATCTTTACAACTTTGATTGAAAGATTAAATTTCTCCTTTTTAACATTATTTCAAATGAATAAATTTCATCCATAATTAAAAAATGTACGTTCTTTGGAAACACCTTCGAATCCTTGTTCATGTGAGTTTATTTTAAACTGTCGAACATTGATTAGTAAATAAAACCCGGAAGTATTAATGTAATAGTGAATTCCAAACATTCCACACATTCACGAAGATTTATATTGCTGAATAAAAGGAACAGATTTTACAAAGGATTTATTTTTCTGTTCCATTCCAAAAATGGAATATATGGAATTGATTTCAAAAAGTTTTCATTACAACTGGTAGAAATATTTTGGAATCCTATGGAATGATCCATTCCAAACAAATTTATTCCAAAAACAACATTCCAGTTGCAGCCCAAGTGATTTCCACTATTATTCCCGGAAACTTAATAAACAAATGTAGAAAGTTCAACTGCTCGATTGTTTCAATAGAATAAGCTGACCCACAACACTTGACCTGCGAAATTCACACGTAAATGGTCCGAAACTCCTTGCAACACAAGATGCAATGAGGCAAAAGATACCTTGATCTCTCGCTCGCTATAAATATAGCAACAATCACTCATGATAACTACATCATTGCATACAGTTTTGTGCATAATCGAAGAAAAAAAAAGTGATAGGGACAAAAAAACAAAGGATCCATGGGAGAAACTTGGCATAACGACGTCATCTATGTGGCGGTGAATCAAGATGTTCGAGAAAGTAAATTAACTTTGTTATGGACAGTGAAGACTCTTCCCGTGAAGAAGCTCTGCCTTCTTCACGTTCATACTCCATTCTCGCTGAACCCTTCTTGTAAGTCTTTTAGATTGATTGATTCTCTACGTTTGATTGTGTTTTGTTTTAGCATTTTTTTTATTGTTAGTGTTGTTCAAAATGCAAATAAATTTCATGGACTTACACATGATATTTTTGAACGAACTGCTTGTATTTCACTGTATTTAGTATTTAGATGAGCCTGTACATGATGCTGTTTTTTTTTTCTCTGGGTACATAATATGCATCTGAAAATATGTTTATACGAAACCTAATTATGCACATACATAAAAGAAAAATATATTGCAAATATTCATCTGTACATATATAAAAACATACAATATGTATCAAGTATCATGTGTCAGAATTTAAGAAATATAACTTACTAGCCAACACAATCTTTAGTTACGTTAATAAGTCATGAAACAATCAACATCCTAACTTTAAAAACTAGGATAATAAGTCATAGCCAGATTTTAGTTTGAACCCTGGACATAGTACCGAACAAATCAAGGTTTTGGGCTTATACGGCTAGTATACCTACCATTCATACCCCATTTGTAGTAAAGTCACGCATCATGTTTGTTATTACATCACCTACTATTATTTTTTTCTCATCTTGGCCAAGTTTGGAATTTTTAATGAGTAGTGACAGTTTTAAATTATAACATAAGATGTTTCAGAGCGATCGATTGCTATGGCACTTTTATCTGTGTACTCTTTTTTTTTTTTTTTTTTGAATTGGAAATTGACTATGTGTTTGAAATGGTGTATAATTCAGCATGTGGGCTTGATGAAAGTGAGATCAATGCCATCCAAGAATCAGAGCTGAGATCTTCATATGATAGCCTCCACAAGTACCGGGATCTCTGTACAAACAATGGGGTAAGTTAGTTATATTTGCAAAGAATCAAAACAAGAGAGATGAGAAGTAAGGAACAAGTCACGTATGATTCTATTTGTTGTCAAACAGGTTGATGAAGAGGATGTGGATATATCATTGATATCAGGATATGGTGTGGGTGAAGGGATTGTGGAACTCATCTATCAAAACAACATCCAGAAACTCGTTATGGGAGCAGCGGCTGATCCTCACTATTCTAGGTAAGGAAAAGCTTGAGAACAAGATCTACATCAGATGTGTATTTGTTCAACTGAATAAAGCTAGTAATACGCATAACATCTCTATAAATAATGCAGGGGAATGTCTACCACATCCAGAAAAGCAGAGTATGTGAGTCAACATGCACCTCATTGCTGTAAAATGTGGTTTATCTGCAAAGGGAAACTCATCCAGAAAAGGTAAGTATTGAGGACTGCACTTGTTTGTTTGTATATATGTGTATACTAGTCTTTTAAAATATTTGTTTTAACATTTTTTTTGGTTTAATAGAGAAGGAAGTTTTGGCATTGGGAATCCATCAGATTCGTTCTCAAAATTCGATGGTTTTGCTCATAAACAAAGAAGAGAAAGGGATGATGACGAAACCGATTCAGTAAGTAACAAAGACTTAGATTGGTAGAGCTGAATTTTTTGTCTCCCTGAGCTTAGTGTCAATATTACTATTTGAAACTCTTATCATGCTGCATTATTAAAAAACAGGGACGGATTAGAAACACCGACGAAGAACCAAAGAGAGTAAAAAAAGAAGATGAGGAGACAAAAACAAAGGACAGCGAATCAGACACGAGTCCATGTGCTCCTGAAGATTTCATTTGTCCCATTTCAATGGTTAGGCTTCAAATAATATTCATGATTCCTAAGAGAAAAAAAAAAACTAGGGATTCTGCTTAGGAGATGCAATGCTTCTGCTCTCATCATAATTGAATTTTGGTATATGTAGGAGATAATGAGAGATCCTTATGTGGCTGCTGATGGTTTCACTTACGAGGAAAAGGAAATAAGAAGGTGGCTAAATGGAGGGAATGATAAGTCGCCAATCACAGGAGCTAAGCTTCCTCATCGGATTCTCACCCCTAACTTCACTCTTCGTTCACTCATCAAGGATTGGCTCCATCACCACCCAAATTATAAACATTGATATATTGGAGATAAAGTAACATGTCTCCACTTTGTTATGAGTTTTGGAATTTCTCTGTAAGAAATGAAAAGTTGTATATGTATGATATAAAATTCCATGTGTTTACTGTTTGATACATGACATGGACATGGAGCCTATTTATGCGAGCATCAGTAAAAAAAAAAAAAAAAAAAAAGAAGTTTTGCTACCCTCGTTGACTTTGTCTGCATGTTCATCTCTAATCAAATTGGCGGGAAAAAAGCCAACCAAGCAAACCGCTATGCTTTAACGTAAGCCCATGGGCTGTTATAAATGCGAACAAGTGTGCTGTTATTAAGCCCAGTATAAAGTACTTATCTCAATGGAGAGGAAGAACATCACACCAAAAGCTGCATGACGTGTCGTAACCTAAACCGTACTTTATTCGACTACAACCCATCAAACGATTTCCCCCGGATGATGTTGACCAATTGACTTGGCTCCACTCTCCCCACAAACTGTCAACCTAATCGACCGCCGGCGCACAAATTCCGTCGCAATGTAGCGTCGCAGGTAGATAAATGTGCGATCCATCTCATTAGCAACCTAAATACCATTTATATCCCCGCCTTCGCTTTCTGATTCCTGGAGCTTATCTTTTTTAAGCTTTATGTTGACATTTCGATTTTTAAAAGTAGCAATTCTATGTTTTAATTTATCGTATGAAACGTGTCTCCTTAATATATGAAATGTTCTACGAAATTTACTGAATGATAGATACATAGCTGCATTTAAATTATTGTGAACAGTGGCTCGCTTCTCTGATGTTATCCACTATATCTTTCGTTGTCTGTTGCCTTCATTTTCTCAGAAAAAAAAAATACATTTAAAGTAAATGCGTAATAAGACAAATGAGTAAGAAAATGGTCGGAAACATCTTCGCAATTGGTTATCAAAGGGGACGACAATAAAGTCATTCATTTTGTGTCTTATCGTCTTTGTTTTGGAAAAGAGAGAAACTTGTCTCTATTGGAGAGAAAGAGGAAATAAGGATGGCAGAGGCTGTGATTGACGATCCTGTTTATGTTGCAGTAAACAAAGATGTTCGTGAAAGCAGATCGACTCTCACATGGGCACTGCGGCATCTCCAATTCAAAAAGCTTTTCCTTCTTCATGTTCATCAGCCCATTTCCATGAACCCTACCTGTAATCACTTCTTTCTTTTTCTCAGTTTTAGTACTAGTAGTTTGGGTGGGAGGGTGATCTTATATATCAAATCTGATTGTGCGGAAGACCGAGCTTTACTTCCTTATTCCGACTGTCTTAGTTTCCTTCCTTTTTTTTCCTGTGTCTGTGAATTACAGCAAGTGGGTTAGAACAAAGCGAGATCGATGCAATTCAGGTGTCGGAATTGACAAGTACATATGAGAGCCTTCTCAAGTACCGTGATATCTGCCAAGTTGAAGGAGTTAGTGCTCTTTCCAACTCATTAATTCATTATTAGTGTGTGTGTCACAAAAAAAATCTGATAAGTCTTTATGTTTTAAAGTCAGCAATTATGAATATCATTGAACTGCTTATTTATGTTGCAGTTTAGCGAAGAAGATGTGGAAATATTCTGTGATGTGGCAAATAACGTTGAGGAGGGGATTGTGAACCTTATCTATGAAAACAATATCAAGAAGCTTATTATAGGAGCAGCTTCTAATTCCCTCTACTCCGAGTAAGGATTTATTGTGTTGTCAGTCGTTGTCTCCAGTTTGATAATTTCTCTATTGTACGATAGTATGTGTAACGAGTAAATAAGAAAATGCTCACTCTTATCACATAATTTTTTTTTATGATGCAGGGGCATGGTTAATATCACATCTAGAAAAGCCAAGTATGTGAGTAGCCACGCGCCTCATTGCTGTAAAATATGGCTTGTTTGTAATGGGAACCTCATCCAAACGAGGTCAGTTGGAGATGGATTTACTTGTGCGTCTTTCCAGTAATTGTAAAATATCTTTGTTGTATGCTCAATAGAGAGGGACGGTTTGATCACGGGGGCTCATCGCACTCCTCTGAATCCTTAGCCAGCCTTCATGACCTTGATTCTGCTCTGATACCATACGAGGAAGGTGTAAGAGCTGAACGTGACAGCGAGTCACATGCCCTGTCTTCACCTCAAGACCAATCTGTACGTAAATTCCAGTTTACTCAGCACCTAAAACCTTTCATTCAAGTAGAGGAGTGTTTTCTTAATTGGAAGAACCTTGTGATTCGCTCAAAAGTCTTATTAAAACCTATGAAAAAGGAACTATAAAACGTGATAGATGATTAATTCAAGGATCCAATACCTTTTCTTGTTAGGCAACTTTGTCTGATTTCCTGCAACTAGTACTGTAGAACATAACACATGCACGTCACGAAACCAGATTTTAATGTCAAGTTTTCCATATGAGACTCCCGTGGTGGTGTTTTTTTATATCTTCCAGTGTATAAGAATCTCATTTGTAGGAGTGAGAGCTAGGTACTCAGTAGGAGTGAGAGCTGAGTTGGGGTGTTTGCAGTGAGTTATAAATTTAACATTTTGATTCAAAAAAAAAAAAAAGAATCTCATTTGTTCAGTTGACATGGTTCTTAAACAGGTTAGAGGGTCTGCGACGATGTACTACGAGGAGCAGAGACTGAGACTAGAAATCGAGGAACTAAAGAGAGAACTGGAGCAACATGCTAAGATGAATCATGAAAGAGAGGAAGCACTCTCAAGTTCTTTTGGTGTCACTCAGATGCTCTACAGTGAAGAAGTACGTCGCAGGAGAGAAGCAGAGGAGGAGCTAAACAGAGCGAGAGCAGAAATCAGAGACATGAAGAGGGTCCAAAAGGAACTCGAACAACAGCTTTATATTGACTGCCCCCGTCGCCTAGATATGGTCGTGAAAGAGCGAGACGAAGCCATCAAAAGAACTGAAAAGCTTTTGAGAAATCTATACTTGGAGAAGGGTGAGTCATCTTCACATTCGCCTTCATCCACGTTGCAGGGGTTTGTTTTCAACGAGCCTCCTCCATATTTCATCTGTCCCATTTCAAAGGTCAGGACTCCTACATTCATCTTGGCTTCTTATCTCAACTATAGTGTACTAGGCTGACACATATGCTAGACTATACATGTCCCAAAGTAACTTTTCCATTTTTGATATTTGCTTTACTTTTTATATAATTCATTGTCAACTGCTCGTGAATGTAGGAGATTATGCAGAATCCCCATGTTGCAGCTGATGGTTACACTTATGAAGCAGATGAGTTCAAAAACTGGCTTACTCATGGAGGTGAAAAATCGCCGATGACAAACCTGAAGCTTGTGAATCACAAACTCACACCAAATCTTGCTCTTCGTTCAGCTATTAACGAGTGGTTGCAACAGCACCCGTATCTGCCTTAAAGATAGATATTATGTTGATTGTGTTGTGATTCAGTAAAGATATATGGTGAATGAAACATGAAATATTTAATGAATAAGTTCTCTCTTTTCACTGGGAAAAATCTTGGAGAGCCATTTTTTTTGTTTCAGTAATTGTTATGCATTGACTTATGCTTTTAACTACCACCCGTTGACTTTACTGTGTCCACCTTATGAAAACTGAAACGGTCAACAAAAAGAATGTTGAGGGTCGCCACTAACCATCGTTGGTCTCTTTCTGTCAGATGCTTCTTTGTTTTTCTGTTTTTTGTCACTTTACAGGGGAAAAGATAACAGAACACAAAGACAAAGGACAAAGGTAAAGGGCATCAATGGCGGAACTCATGGCCATGGGAAATGATGTTGTGCATGTTGCTGTGAAGAATGATGTCAAAGAGAGCAGATCGACTCTGGTTTGGGCTTTGAGGAACCTTGGTGCCAAGAAAGTCTGCATCCTCCATGTTTATCAGCCCAAAACTGCTTCTCCTGCGGGTAATTTTCATTTCTGATTGATTTATATGGTCCCCATGGTGCAATTTTTGATGCTTCATATGTAATGTCGTTTTCTTGTTGATGTATTTCAGCACGTAAGCTTGAAGAACTGGAGGCTATCATGTACGAGACATTACATGATTATTTTGACATCTGTCAACAACAAGGGGTATATTGTTCTGTTGCCTTCTTCTTCATATTATTAAAGTCTTTCTCTTCTTGCTTTGACATTGTGGTGTTTCCTCCTGATTCTTGTTCTCCGATCGCAGGTGAATGAGGACGACATTTACATATCGTGTATAGAGATGAACGATGTGAAGCAAGGGATATTAGAACTAATCCATGAAAGCAAAATAAAGAAGCTCGTTATGGGAGCTGCATCAGATCATCATTATTCAGAGTAACCTATGTGAAGTCTATTGTATTCTAAATCTCTTAAGTTCACTCTTGTTGGCTTAACAGAAAATTTAACAGGAAGATATGCGATATCAAGTCCACAAAGGCCAAGTACGTGTGCCAACATGCGCCTAGCTCCTGCGAAGTTATGTTTACGTGTGATGGACATCTCATCTACACAAAGTGAGCTTTGAACACAGTCGCTTTGCTTATGTTCTGTCCCTGAAGAAATCACCTTATTTTTAGTGTGTATTAAATACTCAGGGAAGCCAATCTTGAAGACCGTGTGGATAAAACAGAAGCCGAAGCTGGACAATGGACACCGAAGCTCTATGCCTCTGCTTCACCAAAATGCTCGGCAGAATTGGTCTCTGCAATTGTAGCTTACATTGACACAAGGAGAGACATGGACATGTTAGAGCCAACAACATCAGAGGATCTATCTGTATGGTTTCTAAACATTGTTTGTTGTATTGTGAATTAAGCCAAATTATATCTTGTGCTTTCTTCTGTGTCTGTTACTAAGTGATTGAAAGCTTTATCTGTCCTTTTTTGCAGGAAAGCGACAGGAATGATCAACTGTATAGACAGCTTAAGCAAGCACTTATTGAAGTTGAGGAATCGAAAAGAGAAGCGTACGAAGAATGTGTCAGGCGGTTTAAAGCTGAAAATACAGCCGTTGAGGCCATCCGCAAAGTAAAATACCTGCACAAATCCATAATTTACAGACATTGAGAATGTTCTCTTTTTTTTCTTGCTTAGAGTTGTTTCCTTTTACTTTAAAGGCAAGAGAGTGTGAAGCTATGTTCAATGAGGAAACGAGGCTACGGAAAGAAGGTAAAGAAGCATTAGCAAAACAAAGGAAAATACTGGAGAAGACTAAACAAGAGAGAGACGACGCGCTTATCATCATTCTCAACGGAAGAAAGCTATACAGCGAGGAACTGAGACGCAGAGTTGAAGTTGAAGAGATGTTGGGGAAGGAGAAAGAAGAACACGAGAGAACGAAGAAGGAGCTGGAAGAAGTGCGGGTCTTTGTTCAGGACGGTACTATCGGAAACTTAATTTTTTTACAGAACGGAATGTTATTTTTTTAAGACGAGTGCTTGAGTTTTGCATTGATATATTGCAAAACAGGGACGCAGCTGTACAACGAGCAACTGAGACAGAGGAAAGAGATGGAGGAATCGGTGAAGAGACAAGAGGAAGAGCTTGAGAAGACAAAGAAGGAGAAAGAAGAAGCCTGCTTAATAAGCAAGAACTTGATGCAACTATATGAAGACGAGGTAATGAACCTTTAAGACTCAGTTGAGGAATTAAAAAAGTTGTAATCATCAATGTTTGACAGGTGAGGCAGAGGAAAGAAAGGGAGGAGTTACTGAAGAGAAGAAGAGAGGAGGTTGAGAAAGTGAGGAAGGAGAAAGAAGAAGCTTGCTCTGTGGGGCAAAATTTCATGAGGTTATACGAAGAAGAAGCAAGACGTAGAAAAGCAACGGAGGAAGCACTCAGCAAGGTCGCTGCTGAGAAAGACGCAGCTAGCTCTGTCTGTTCAGATATTCTGTTGCTGCTTCAGAGCTACACTCGACGCCATGGAATGCCTTATGGATTCTCCGATGAGGATTCCGTTACCCGTCAGCCTCCCTCCTATTTCATCTGCCCAATATCGCAGGTACGTTGAACAGAACCGAACCTGAGATGTCTACTTTTAGATAAATGCACATTTGTTATCATCTAAGGTGGAGAAAATTTGTACTTGGTTTGGCTTGGTCTAAATGTTTTTTTGAAGTCAACGATCAATTCTTTACAGGAAATAATGCGAGAGCCTCGTGTTGCAGCAGATGGCTTCACGTATGAAGCTGAAGCCTTAAGAGAATGGCTGAACAATGGTCACGAGACCTCACCGATGACGAACCTTAAGCTTACCCACAATAACCTTGTTCCTAACCACGCCCTTCGTTCCGCAATTCAAGAATGGCTTCAACTTAACTCTTAAGAGAAATCTCTCTTGTTTGGTTAACCAAGTTTGTTTGTTTGTTTGTTTGCTGTGATGAGTGAAATTATAGAAACTGGTTTTGTTCTTCTGATTAAACAGCCAGAGAAAAACTGCTTAAACCATTCATTATACAATGCTTACTATTTTGCTCTACCTCTGGAAATCTGTCTGCCGTCAACACCTACTGAAAACAGCATGTAGTGTTTGCCTTGGCGTTGAGAAAATCACAAGTCCCTTATAGGCAACTTAACATTGGCCCAACAAGGGTCCGAGATATATGCCAAAGAGTCTTTTTTACATTTGAATTTTAATTGGTAACCCGACGCATGTACAAACAAGCACTTGTCTTCAAAACGTGGGTCGGTCTAACTGGCCATTACACTGACTTTTAGTATGAGATCGACCACATAGGATTTTTGAGTTACAATTTTCTAAGAGATGGTTTACAGGAACATGCCGTCTTGTCGGTACGGTTCATTTACGGATTCAATTATAAAATTAATTAGTACAAGTATAATTTATTTTGCTAGCCGGTGATCGGTACCGATTTGATGAACATCTCGCATTCATGTTCCACGCGCAGCTTGTCATGTGCAGTATTTTGAAAACCAGTATTTTGTTTTGGACATCTGTAGGGAAGATGCGCATTAGTTTAATATAAAATCGTCAAATATTTTTATCATAGCATTTATCAACTTGACATCATCGATAATATGGTGTGTGATGTCATCAGATGTATATGCTAAAGTTATGGATAACTTTAAGTGACGATATACAACTGTTAAGGTTTCTGTAAACTTTGTAAACTAATATTTATTTAGAATGTAATGTAATATATTCATCATCACCAAATTATTGGATATTAATAATCTGTCCATATCAATTAAAATAAAGCATCACTAATAAGATTAATATTTGATAGAAATTATTCACAAAATTTATGTAAAATCGAGGCATTTATGAAATTATTAATCGCAAACAACATTTCACATTACGATTTAATTTGAAAAAGGAAAATATCGTACGGACAAATATATTTTTTAAAAAAGTATGTAAGGACTAAAAGATCACGCGCGAAGAGGGAGAGAGTGGCATTAAAAAGTCAAAAAACAACGTAAGGAACGTCTGCGTTTTTACGCTTTTTATTATCTCTGAAACGACACACCTTTTTTTAATTTTTGCTCCCTTTTTTCATCTCTCTCCCACGAGAGTTTTTCTTTCCTTCCCCCTTCTCTCTCTAGTTCCTTGTACCTTCCTCAATTTTTTCTCCATCTTTACTCTTTCTCTATCTTCTTCTCCATACGAATTTAGAGAGTGAATGATGATCCGTCGGAGATCTTACAGCAGTTACTTGTTAGTTTTGGGGTTCTGGTTGTACGTGTACAGTGGTAGTTTGGTTTCTGGTGGAGACATAGTTCACCACGATGACTCGCTTCCTAAGAGACCTGGTTGCAACAACAATTTCGTCTTGGTGAGATCAAAATTGGTTGAATCCAACTTTTTTATTTGCTTAGCTCGTTTTCATATTCAGCTGTTTGTGTCTGGTCGGGTTTCAGATTAGAAAAATAGGGTTTGTAGTTTCCTTATAGTTTTCTGGATTAGTCTGCTGATTGCTTGACTTGTTTTTGTGTCTTGCCCTATATATTTGCCAAGATTTTAAATACTTTGTGTCACAGCTAAGTTAGCGATAGTTCTGGCGACCTTTAAGATCGTTTAGAGTCTCATAGGGGGTGGGTTGCCTTCGTGAATATTAAAGCAGTTAACGAACCAGTGACCAACCAATTATTTATTGTGGAGCTCTTAAACTCTCTCCCGCATATGTTGATTTGCTATTTCTTTGATTTCTTTGGGACAAATCGGTATTATTATAGATCTGGAGCTCTTCACTGAGCAAGTTTAGTAATGGGATATAGCATATTATCTACTGCTTCTAACCAACATAAATTCCCCGTGGACTAGGTCAAAGTCCCAACTCGAGTCAATGGGAAAGAAAAAGAGGAGTATGTTGGCGTGGGTGCTAGGTTTGGTCCAACCTTGGAGTCAAAGGAGAAACATGCCACCCTCATCAAACTCGCCGTGGCTGACCCTCCTGACTGTTGCACCACTCCCAAATATAAGGTCTTTATTTTTTATTTTTAATTATAATTTCTGTTGTGTATTTTCCTGTTTTTAATTCTTCTGCTTTGGGTTGGTAGCTTACTGGAGAGGTCATTCTTGTTCACCGTGGTAACTGCAGTTTTACCACCAAAACAAAGGTCGCTGAAGCAGCTGGTGCCTCTGCCATCCTTATCATTAACAACAGCACTGGTAAAACTGTCCGCAGATATTCCTTCCAAATAACAAAAGTTGTAGTTATCGTCTTTGAGAATTTGCAAAGGGTTGAATGTTGTAGTTTTGCAGATCTTTTCAAGATGGTGTGTGAGAAGGGTGAAGATGTTTTAGATATCAATATTCCTGTTGTTATGCTCCCTCTTGATGCTGGTTCAAGCCTCAAAAAGTTAGTTAACGCTAACGACACTGGTAACTAATTCTTCCAGCATATCTTTTCCTTGTTTGTCCCTTTTTCATCCCCTGTGTTGCTGTTGACTGTATTTGTTCAGTTACTTTGCAGCTATATTCCCCAAAACGTCCAGCTGTTGATGTGGCCGAGGTGTTTCTATGGCTTATGGCTGTTGGTACCATTCTTTGTGCTTCTTATTGGTCTGCCTGGACCGCTAGGGAAGAAGCCATTGAGCAAGACAAGCTCCTAAAGGTGCCTCACTTGAGCATATCTTGAAATTAATCCACCGTAGTGGAGCCTTTTGGCTGCAAAGGAACTCAGGCTTTCAATGTAAATATTAAAACTGCAGGACGGATTAGATGAACATTTGCAGGTATCAACAACCAGCTCTAGAGGTGTTGTTGAGATCACCGTGATATCAGCAATTTTGTTTGTGGTGGTTGCTTCTTGTTTCCTCATCATGCTCTACAAGCTTATGTCATTCTGGTTTATAGAAGTCTTGGTGGTTCTCTTTTGCATCGGTGGCGTTGAGGTAGGCGACTGTCACCCTTTTGAGAATTAATAGCAGTAGCACCTGATTGAATTCATCCTGGTACTGAGATTCAAAGTTTTGTTTGGTGCTATCAGGGGCTGCAAACCTGTTTGGTCGCTTTGCTCTCATGGTATGTATGTATGTATGTATGTTTCTTCATAGTTGTGAAAAGGATAAAACGGGAAGTGAAGTTTGGGATGTATATGTAGTTTCAGATGGTTCCGCAGCGTTGGAGAATTTTATGTCAAAATTCCTTTCCTGGGGGCTGTCTCATACTTGACACTGGCCATTTGTCCCCTTTGCATAGTATCTGCTGTTATCTGGGCAGTTTACCGCCAATACTCGTTTGCTTGGATAGGCCAAGATATCCTTGTAAGCCCTCCTTTCTATCTCTCTTAGCTGACTTCAGTTTGAGTCCCATTTATTTCTATATGCTAATGCCTCTTCTAATTTCCGTACAAGACTGCCCATGTGCATACATTCAGATAATGATTTTTCTTGCTGACAGGGAATCTCGCTGATAATCACAGTTCTTCAAATCGTCAGGGTCCCAAATCTTAAGGTAATATCATTTTTCTTTGTGGATGTCTCATGGGGCAACCAAATATCGTATTTGGCTTATGTAGCCATCGTATACCAGCTTCCTATTAAGAACCGTTTTTCTTCCAGTGTATATATTGGAACTACTGTATGTGCTTAAGAACTAATAAACAAGATTTAAAATGTTAAAAAATTGAACAATCTAAACCAACCAGTTGCAGTCTAAACTTTACTTGCTGCTGGTATAGAAGACCCATCTCTAATAACGGTGTTAGGTCATTGAAATTTAATGTGTTAACAGGTTGGAGTTGTTCTTCTCAGCTGTGCCTTCATGTACGATATCTTCTGGGTTTTTGTTTCCAAATGGTGGTTCCGTGAAAGTGTGATGATTGTGGTAAGTTTTTCCTTTTCATGCACAACAATACATACTTCTCTGTCTGCTCCAACCTTGATGTTTTTGATAAGTCATCGACCTTTATTGTTTTTCCCACATCCAGGTAGCCCGTGGAGACAAAAGTGGAGAGGACGGCATCCCAATGCTACTAAAGATCCCACGTATGTTTGATCCTTGGGGTGGCTACAGTATCATCGGCTTTGGCGATATCATCTTACCAGGACTGCTTGTTACTTTTGCACTAAGGTTTGCACTAGTACAGTCCTCTCTCTACATCTTTTGCACATTTCTTCACTTTGTTACCATATGAAGATGCTAACCAAATTTGGGATATTAGAATCATACAATAAACTTAATTATATGCCTTTTTTTTAAAAAAATGCTCTTAAAGAAACACCCACACTCATGTAATGTTTTTCAGTCTTGAGTGTTGTTTTGAGTTTCTTGAAGAATATAGAAGTAAGTGCAATTGTTGAACTTGAAGTGGGTCGGAGCATCCATCATAAAAGCAAATATATAACCAACAAATTATAGTAGATAAATTTGTAGACAAGGTTGAATTAATCAAGTGTCCCAAGAGGAATTAGGGTAAGTGTATGAGCCAAAGGAGCTGTTTTGATATAAGTGTTGAAAAAATTGCAGATACGACTGGCTGGCAAACAAGAAGCTCAAGTCAGGATACTTCCTTGGGGCAATGTCTGCCTATGGTCTAGGTATGATCCCTTAAATGGGGTAGAAGCAAAAAAAATTCCAGAATCTAAGTTATTAAGGTCAAACTCTATATGAATAAATATATCACAGGTCTTCTAATAACATACATTGCCCTAAACTTGATGGATGGACACGGGCAACCAGCATTGCTTTACATCGTTCCATTCATACTTGGTAAGTCCTCAATTTCGGAAAGCTAAGCTATGGAAAAAGAAAGTTGTATATGAATCTAAGAGAATGGCGTTTTGTGTCTTTCAGGTACTTTGATAGTGTTAGGTCACAAGAGAGGTGACCTGGAAACCCTATGGACAACAGGAGAACCAGAGAGGCCATGTCCTCACGTTCGCCTTCAACCTCAATCTTAGAAAGAAAAGAAACGAATGAAATGAGTCTGTAGTTTTACTGTTAATAGACGCACACACTTGTTAGGTCTATATAATGTATCACTTCCCTCACTTCTTACAGAAGCAAACACACCCCTTACACAACACCCTGTTTCTCTTTTACTCTCTCTCTCTCTCTCTTTAACTCCCTCTCCATTGTAGTAGTTTTCTTACATCTGCTTAATCAAAGAGAAAAATGGTTGAGGTTTTCCATCTTTATTTTATTGAATAGTTAGTTATCCAAAAAACTGAAACAACGATTTTTAGATCTCTGTCTTGAAAATATTCAAAAGAACAAAACTATTTTGCCTGAAACAAGAAAATAATACTTGCCTAGTTAGCACAAGTTACCAAAAATAAATGGTTTGTCTGACCAAAGAAAAGAGAGGGAAACTTGGGATAAAAGTTGATAAAATGGTGTAGGTTGTGCTCATAATTCAACCATCCTGCAATGGGTTAGAAGAATATTGATCTGTGACTGACTGGCCCGATAGATATGGAGGGAACTCAACTCAACAAAATGTGATAATCAGTCATTCAACAGATTTTCCTTTTAATTAGTCAGTAGATACACATTACTAATCTTATCAAATCCCTTTAGAATCGCACTACTGGATTTTTACTTTGTGAATGGTGTTAATTAATAAAATAGTTATACTTTTAGATATTTATTAACAATGGAATAATAATTTGGTATAGTTTGCTTTATCTTCTGAATAGTTATAAAATAAATAGGAAATTAGCGATTATTAAACAATGGTAGGGCATTCATTTATAAGTCATCGTATCAAGTCAAGAGAAATAGTCTCTCTCTACTTTTAATATAAGCAAGAGTCTATCTCTCTCTCTCTCTCTAGGATCATCGTACTGAAGACCCGAACATCTCTACCATTGTTCAGGTAAGATCCGATCAAAATTTCGAATTTCGAATCCATCTGTCATTTTCCAAAAAGATTAGGGGAAAGGGAAGGTTTATAATCAGTTTCGAGGATGATCCTGTGGGTGGGGCCTTTGTGATTTTAGGGGGCTAAACAAAGAGGGTTGGAACTTTGTTAACTCTAGGGATTTAGCATATGTCTCGGCTAGTGATATTACAACTGATAAGACACATTTTTTTTTTTTTTGAATTGTGTCTGAATAAAACAAAGGTAATGTCGGAAGCATCACAAAAGGCGGCTTTCCTGGGGGGACTTGTTGTCTCTTTCAAGGAGCAGATGCACACAGATGTTCTCGTTCACCCTGGTGATCAATCTCCTCCCATCCCAACCCACAAGGCCCTCCTCGTAACATTCCCTTCTCAACACTTACATGATCCAGTCATCTGCTTTATTTATTAACATTTCATCATTCTGCAGTCTGCAAGATCTAAGGTCTTCAGGAACATGCTCGACTCCGATGAATGCAAGACCTCTGCCGAGAAATCAATCACACTCCCTGATCTGAACCACGATGAGCTCCACTCTCTCCTCGAGTTCCTCTACTGCGGCAACTTAATTGCTCCTTACAGTCAATACCGAGCCCTCTACCTGGCCGCCGACAAGTACGACATTCCCTATCTCCAAGACGTTTGCCGCGACCATTTCATTCAATCCCTCACCTCTAGGAACGTCCTCGACATCCTCGAGCTCGCCAGCATTCCTTCCGACACGGTCTTGAAATCCGCTGCGGTCAACCATGTGGTCAAACATATGGAAGAAGTGGTTGTTCCCATGAAATACGAGACTTTTGTGCAGAGGAACCCAAACCTAGGAGTGGAGATCACTAGAGCTTATCTTAGAGTGACCAAGCCTCTAACCAAAGACAACAACAGATCAGCTTCTTGCAATCGCCGCATGTACTGATTGAACAAAACACCTTTTGCCTAGAAATCGCACTTGCCAAAAGGTGATGAAAAGGTGATGATGTTGCTTTCTTCTTTTTCTTATTGGAGTGTGATAGAATTTGAATAGACTCAGTTTTATGGATTTATTTCAAGGTGTTGGTTGATACATTATCTATCTGTTGTATATATTCTCATGCATTGAACTATAATTGTTAATCAAACATATTAGTCTATTAGAGTGGCAGGGAAGAGCCAGTTAGGCACAAATCCAAATAACAAGATATATATATATATATAAGATATCTTTTGTGGCTTCTTCATAACTAACTATAAAATTGGCCAACACTCTTGATAAGTTTTTCAGTTTTATTCAAAAATACAAAGAATACTAGGGTGGTAATAGCTTGGAGATGGAGAGTTGGGGGGCACTGATTAGTAAGACATTTAATCATTAGGAGTCCTGAATAGGAGTAAGGGGCATCTTGCCACCGTAGATGTCTGGAAGTTGGGTTTCGTCAATGTCTTCTAGCAGAGTTTCAGTCAGTTTCTTGTTCTCCACGAAAACAATCTGCTCAACATACAAAAATTAACAATCCAAAGCTTCAAAACAAATCTAAGAGACGGGTGGTGTTGAGCCTACCTTTTTCTTGGTGTTGGCGTCGATAAAGGGGTAAACAACCTTCCATGCGGTCATAAAAATGTAGGGGGCATGAACTATATAAAGTTTCCCTAGTCTCTCTGGGTAGCAATCCTGTTAAAACACAAGAACAACAAGTTTATCAATTTAAAGAGAAGAGTGTGTTCTCTTAGGATCATTCCCCAAGAATTGAGATGAGCATAGAAAAGTTATGTAACCTGCAAAGTGGAAAGAGCAGCAAGGTAACCCCGGATGTCACTATTAGAATAGCCCCACCCTTGCAGATCTCCTATTGATATGAATTTTTCTACACCTCTTGGCATTCTTTTAAGTGTAGATGAAACCAACAACATAAATAAAAAAAAAAAAAAGTTGTATTAAGAGGATTAAGTGGTTTGGGGTTTAATGACTAACAATGAAAAAATTTGGAATGATTGTACTATAATGGTAACAAACCTTTTACAAATCTTCTCCAACGTGTAGACTACGAAACCTGGCCGAAGATAACAACAACAAAAATGAAAAGGAGTGAGGTAAGAAAGATTTTGAAAGAGGAAAGTGGTGTGGGTAGTAAGTAAGAAACTCACGCTTGAACTCGTCAGGGTTGCCTTTGGAAGGGTTATGTCTGTTCCCAAAGGAAACAACGATGGGACGACCCAACTTGTCATGTCCCTGCATACACACTTTCTCGTGCGACAGCTCATTCGCGATCTCTGATTCAGGTATGCACCCATTTGGGAGAACACTCTTTCTCCAACCAAGGTACTTGAGGAAGAGCGTTGAAGCCTTTTCAATGTCCATGTCACGCGCCCGCAGAAACCGCCTGATCATCAGGTCGTCCACTTCCTAGAAGTCAACTCAAGTTTTAGTCAGCTGAAGTGACAACAAAAAAAAAAAAGACAAGATTTGAAAAAGTAGAAAGAAAACATATTAAGGCCAAGGGGGACACCTTAGTGGAGGGATCTTGTCGGTCGCAAAGAACTCTCATGATGCCGACTTTGCTCCTCTCTATCTCATCTTCTATCAACGGTCCATTCTTCTCTTGCTCAGCTGGAGTTGCTACAGTCTCTTCTACCACATGTTCCTTCGTCTCTTTCTTTTCCATTCCTTATCTCTGGGAGACAGATCTCGAGATTAGGGGGGAAGAGAGTGTCAGAGAGAAAGAAAGAGATTGGATCTATCTTAAACGAAGACAGCTCAACGGGGGGGAAAAGTATTATTCAATACGGTTGGGTTCCTACCCCTATCAACGGTGCACCCACCCACTCTTTCCTCATTTATTGACTCTTTCAACTTCACTTCTCATTTCACGAAGGTAGTAGACCCCAAGATGACTATCTCTCTCCACTGACAGTCAAACCTTTAGGCCTTTTCGGCTCACATACATTTATCTCAATGTGTTGATTGATTCGCTTACGTTTTGTTAGGCCCAATAATAGACATGTTTATTGTCCATGACATTAACTTGTACGTGTTTGCGTTATTTTGTGTTATAGTATTAAAACGGATCCGCTTCGTTGCATAAAATTTCCGTCTTGTAATGTCTGTCGCATGTACCAACTGAGTTACAGCTAAACAATGATTCACTTATTCCATTGAAACGGTTACGCTTCGTTGCAAAAATATTTTTATGTCTTTTGATTGATTGCATGTACCAACTGAGTACAGCTACACGGATCATTTTAATTAGTTTAATTCAAATTCATCAAACAATGATTTGCCTGATGGTTAATAATAATGCTAAATAAAGGCTGTCGCTATTATAAGTACTAATAATATACTGTATCAATCAGTAAACAGTTGACGAACAAAAAAGAAAAGGACTGAGAAGAGAAAAAGAAAGAAAGAAGGTGGGAGAAGAGAAGCGAACATGCATGTGAATCACAGAAAAGCAAAATACATTTCTGAGCTGTTCCAATCTTTACATACTACTTCCATATCATGTCTACCTCTCTGTATTTAGGAGACTAAGCTCTTTTTTTTTAACACACTAAACTAAACTCTCTTTCAATAAACTTTGGAGTTCGACTTATGGAGACATCTGATTCACAATTTACATTACTTTTGTCGCTAGCTAGTGCAGCTAATACTTGGCTAAAATTAATTATTCGAGGCCTGGCACAATAGTCCAGACGATTTGTGTTTTTTTCCCTAAAGCAGTCAACCTACCTTCTACGCACTTTTTCGCTTTTCTTTCTCCAACGGTCGGAAATAAATTATTATCGGCCTAACTTTTTACATTTTTAAAAGTCGGGCCTTGGAATACTAAAAGACAGCTCACACAGGACCTAAACAACAATACTTGTGTTGTGCTTAGTGTTGACAGTTACGATTCACGACGAAACTAAGCTGCTTCGGTTCATTACAAAAATGAATTAACAATTGCATTCATTATATACGTTTAGAAAAATGATAAATCAGCACAAAGATGCTAGTAGTGTATTGGAGTTTCAGAATATAATAACAGTAGCGTGAGTTTTGTTACATGATTAAAATTCATAATTTCCCTATCACAACAGCTAATTAGAGTAATTTTAAAAATAGTTGTAAAGATCATCGTTATCCATGAATGATTCCCTTTCATTAAAAAAAATAAAGAAAAAGAAGCAGAAGAAATTAGTGTTTTCGAGCCGTTAGGCCGTCTCTCTCTCTCTCTCTCTCTTCTTTATAAAACCACACCTTTCGCCTTCTCAGTCATTCGCACTCACTATCCACTGAAGAACTTAAAAAAAAAAGCGGAGAACTTTAACGTTCTTACAGAAAAATGGAAGGGAAGGAAGAGGATGTGAGAGTTGGTGCTAACAAGTTCCCAGAGAGGCAGCCAATCGGGACATCGGCTCAGAGCGACAAGGACTACAAGGAGCCACCACCTGCGCCGCTGTTCGAGTCAGGCGAGCTGAGCTCGTGGTCGTTCTGGAGAGCAGGAATCGCCGAGTTCATAGCTACCTTCCTGTTCCTGTACATCACTGTTTTAACGGTGATGGGAGTGAAGAGAGCGCCAAACATGTGTGCCTCTGTTGGAATCCAAGGCATTGCTTGGGCTTTTGGTGGCATGATCTTTGCCCTCGTCTACTGTACCGCCGGAATCTCTGGTAATAAATTAATATTCTTTATTTTTTGGTCCGAAAAAGAATTAAAAAAAAAGAGTTTCTCTGTTTTGAATCTCGTGTGTTGTGTTTCAGGAGGACACATAAACCCGGCGGTGACATTTGGTCTGTTCTTAGCTCGGAAACTATCACTGACAAGAGCAGTCTTCTACATGGTCATGCAATGCCTCGGAGCCATCTGCGGCGCCGGTGTTGTCAAAGGCTTCCAGCCTACCCCTTACCAAACCCTCGGCGGCGGAGCCAACACCGTCGCTCCTGGCTACACCAAAGGATCCGGACTCGGCGCTGAGATCATCGGTACCTTCGTCCTTGTCTACACCGTCTTCTCCGCCACCGACGCCAAGAGAAGCGCCCGTGACTCCCACGTTCCCGTAAATTTCGAGACAGCAACCCCCTTTGTGTTTGTGTTTGTTTTGTTTGTGTCTTAATGTTGGTGCGTATTATTAACTCTTTGATGTTGCAGATTTTGGCTCCTCTCCCAATAGGATTCGCTGTGTTTTTGGTTCACTTGGCGACGATTCCAATCACCGGGACCGGAATTAACCCAGCTCGGAGTCTAGGAGCTGCAATCATCTACAACAAGGACCACTCTTGGGATGACCACGTGAGTCCCTCTCCTTTTTTTTGTCAGAATGGTTTATTTGTTTTATCGATTTTGAATTTGGAGTGTTGTTGCTTTGCATTTGCAGTGGATATTCTGGGTGGGTCCATTCATCGGAGCAGCTCTTGCGGCTCTCTACCACCAGCTTGTCATCAGAGCCATTCCTTTCAAGACCAGATCCTGATTCTCCTTCTCTCTCTTTCCTTGTTTTTTTTTTTCTTATCTTCTTTGGTTTGCAATTGTATCGGAGTCTGAATATATTTGTGATATGATATCATTCCCTGCTGTTGCTTGTTTGTTTATTTACTTAATGAATTTGTTTTGTTTCCTTCTGGTTACGTTGGATTATCTGATTTAATTTCAATTGTTAATGGTTTCCAAGTGTTGTTTGATTGTCTTTCTCCTCTGATTTTGGTTCCAATCGAATAAGCCCAAAAGTAGTAGTAATACATATGGTTTAGGACTGGCCATTTATATTGGACCTCTTTTGAGCCCAATTAATTAGGGTACTATGTTTTTTCTTAGTAATTGATTGCTTGCATAGCAATATGCATTGTACAATTAGGAATCTTATTATATAAAGTTTGGTTCTTCAAAGTTACTAATTAACACGATTGCGACACATGGCGTTAAAAAATCAGCAATTATCCTTTTCAAAAATTAGTAAGTATCCTATTAAAAATTAGTAATTATCCATTTAAAAAGATTAAATCGTTATTATACTTTTTTAAAAAAACTTTAAAAAGGAAAAAAACTATTTTTACTCATTTTCCTTAATTCAAATCCTACTTAAAAAGGTTAAAACCCAAAAAAATGATTAATAAAGAAAACATTATCATAAAAAAACAATTGTTCCTTTAAGAAAACTTAGTCCAAATAAAAAATCAAA
>JABAYD010003353.1:0-10223 GCA_014822095.1 Diplotaxis tenuifolia
TTCATGCGTAGAAACATCGTGGTTTGAAAGATATGAGTCAAACAATGAACATATATCTTTACTGCTTCCCATAATCAAACCATGTATGTCTGTTTTGCTTGGGATAGTATGGACGTTCTGATCAGCATGATCCGATGGGAGAATATGATCATTATGAACGAAATGAGCTGGCATGACGGCTCGCGTTTTCCTTCCGAAGCTTCAACTATCCGTGACTGCCAAAAGATTTTATCTTGTTCTGGGGCGTTGTCAGCAGCATGTGTTTTCTTTTTCTTTTTAGGCAGAGTATCAACAGATGGATTTTTCAATTTTAATTATGTGGTGGAGCAGACCTGCCAAATTCTCCGATCCCCCCAGATGGTCCCAATTCCGCGAGGGGTTGGGAATAAGAGACACATGTGGTAAGTCAGTCATGAAGTTCCTGCGACTGTGTTATAAGACGTTGGTTGATCGATGACCAAGAACTCCACGACTTTCGTCGCACTGCCGCTGTAATCGAGTGGTTGATTGCGCCGAGTGTTATGGTAGCCTCCTCGATTTCGGATGGACTGATTTCCATTCTCTCTAGGGTGTCTTTGAAGGTGATATCGGCCGAGCTTCTGGTGCTGACCAATATTCTCGTGACATAGTATTCTAGATCATGAGCTCAACGACAAGGAGGTCGTTGAGATGTTTGACCAGATCAGTCGTTGCTCTTTCCTTGAAGAAGATGACATCACTGCCCATTTGATTAGGCATATAGTTTCTCAGTCGTTTGGTGGTTTTTGAGTTAGAATCCAATATCCCTTCCTTCTAGCGTCAAATTGTGGGAACCAAAATGCGCACTGTCGATTTTCGTACAATATGGTAAATCAAGTAAACTCGAATTTACCAAAGATCTCGGGTTATCTGTGTAAATACACGAAAATGAAAGAGACAAAGATAACAGAATATCGAAAGTAAGCTGCACAGAGGCGTTTTATTGATCAATAAGAACAAAGCTACACAATTTTCTGAAGAACAAAACAAGTAGAATCTAGCTAACATAGAGAATTCTAGAATAAAAGATGGAAACAAATTTAAGTAAAGTTTTGAGTGCGTATCAGCCTAAACCCTAATTTCTTCTAAGCTAGAATAGTTTTCTAAGTCTCAATCTTCAGATCCTTGCCCCTTATATATGCCTTTAGAGTTGGTTGTCCATTCTCTTTTTCCCCCTAGGTCAAGTTTATCGCTTCGCTGAAATATTCCTTTTCTTTTAGATCTTCATCTTTATCATGCAAACTTCAGATTCTCTTCTGATTTCGCTAGAGTTATCTTGTTCCGTGTGTAAAAATACACCGTCATAACAGTGTCAGGCCCAATTTTTACGAATTCGTAAATGGGTCTTTAGCCGCATTTTAGGCCTTTCTTGGCTGTTTTTTGACTTAACCTTTTTCAAGATTTCTTTGAAGGAACGTTTCTTGATACGACGTCGATTTAACGAGGAAGTTTGCACTTCTCATATAGTTTAAGCAACCACGGTGTTTAAGTTAACCGTTGCTGTTTTATATGACAACCATAACTTCATTCGAGATAACGAGTATTTGCGGTTTTTATCGTAAAGTCCCAACGGCAAACTCTGGTCGAGACAAAACGAGGGATGGATCAATCGAGGTTTAATAGAAAAAATAAGGACTGGACTAACTCACCTCGGGGGCAAGGTTGATGACTTGCTCGATGCAACTAGCTCCGGGGGCGAGTTGGATATCTTGCTTAATCTTGATCGGTCCAACTCGCCTCGGGGGCGAGTTGGATGACTTGCTTGATCCAACTAGCCCTGGGGGAGAGTTGGATGACTTGCTTGATCCAACTAGTCTCGGGGGCGAGTTGAACTTGTTGCATACCCCGTGCTCTACTCTTGAGTCCTTTGCTCGAGAACTTTTGTCAAAATTTTGTTCACAAATGCAATTTTAAACGTCGATTTCGAGATAACTGTTTTTGACCCCAACATTACTTGTATCTCTAGGTGATTTTTAATAGAGATCAAGGAAGGTTGATAGGAATTGTAACCTCAGGGTATTATACTCCCGTGTTTGATATAATGGAAGGTTGAAATACCGATTTCTTTCTACGGTGAGTATAGGTATTTCTTGATATTGAGGAAGGGAGGTGAACACCGGGTTAACAAAAGTGTCTTGTGTTCCTTCTTTTCTTGCTTGATTCGTGTTCTGCGTACTTGACTAGTGACTAGGTTTGCGATACAAATTACTGTAAGTTTCTAGGGAATAGAAAAATCCTGAACAAGGGAATAAGAGCTTTTGTATTCCCCAGCAAGTTTCTTGGAATTCCCCAACAATTTGTAAAGAATGAAATCACAGAAACAAATGTCGATATTCGTTTTTTTTATTACCTCATTGTCGAATCTGGCCTAGTGTTTGGTTCTATGGCGAAGCAAGCTAATCTCTAAGAAGAGAAAAAATGAAAGATAGAGAAATGTATGTGATTATGTGTTTTGATCGTAATATATGGGGAGAATGCAGGAGACTAAGGTTGTAACAAAATGTAAGGTGATGTTGTGTCTGAGGTTTGTGACATAAGAGTGATTCAAGAAACATCAAAGCTATTTGGTGGAAGGAGACTCTTCAGTCTAGTCATAGTTTATTTATATTTGTTTTCTTGGGAGCTTCCAACTTCTTGTGCTGGTTGTTGTTCTTTTTAGTTCTTTAGAGTTTGTGCATAGCTTTCAAGTTATTATGTATCTCTACTCAATTTTTTCTGAATACAGAGGAACTTCACCCAATCCATCAATGTTCTTGATTCCAATCAGATAGAGAGAGATAATTTATTGAACAAAAGCCCAAAGTCACTTTCACAAAGGCTCAAAATGGTAATACAAAAAGATGAATTTAACAGAAACAAAAATTATCATGGTTTATCTATCAGTCATATGCATTTTAGTTGATCATATAAACCATATATGTGAAAATCAAAAAGGGAAATAATCAATGGACTTAAGAATCAAATAGAAACTCTGGTCTTATTTTGTTTTGGTTAGAGTATGTGCATTATTTGATCAAGTGATATACTACATGGAGTTGGTTCTCTTGGGAAATGGACAACCTGCAAAGCTGTTCCATTTTGTACCCATCACTCTCCAAACTTTGTCTCCAATACTTGTGAGCCATGTCCTCACATCTGCTTTGTACTGGGTCATACTTTTCTTTTCATCCTCCTCACTCCTGCAATATGGTTGTTGCTCAAATATTTAGACGGATCAATACATAACTAGCTAGTGGTTTATTTGTTATAAGAAAAAACGTTTAGCTCGGAGAAACATGGAAAAGTATACCTGAGGAGGAGGTTAGACCAGCCATGGTAGCGACTTATGGAGAAAGACCAATCAGATCTAATGGTTTTTGGTCTGTGATATCAGACAAAGTAATGGAAGCTGCAAGATTTGCAAGAACGGGAAGATCCAAAGACTGAAGCAAGAACAACTGCACAGTTGAGCGTGTTCAAGAACAGCGGCAAAGTTGAGCGTGTCTGTGGTCTGCATGGTTAGAATTTGATTTGATGGTTGTTTGAGATGGACGATATCTCAAGCTGAAGACATATTCATATTAAGTTAAAACAAAACGTAAGGAGATGGAATCAAATTCAGGTCATTAGCTTCTCAAGTTCAAATGGAGTCACAAGAAAGGTTGTGATGGCTGGTTACTTAGGTTTGCAATGTGTAAGGATTTGAAGCTTTCACGATCACAAGGGGTATATGTTGTCTTTTCAAAAAATGATCAAAGTTCTGGTCTTGGTCACATTGATTGTGGAAAGGAGATGCAGGGTGGGATCAGAAAAGTGTAAAGAATGGCAGTTGGTGAAATTATGTTACCTCAGGTCTGGGGGACACCTTAGAATTGAAGATGGTATGTGTGTTCAGAGGCTATTCGGATTTTGATCAGTGGTTACATGGTTCGGCTGAGAACAAAGAGTTGTGGAGAAGTGTTAAAGGTGATGAGGCGTTGATCAGGTTTGGAACAAGACAGTGTGTTGGTACTTTGAGGCTTCAAATTCGGTTCGGTTAAGGAGATTTGAGTTGCAGGATTGCAGATTCAGTCATAGAGAGTTTAAGGATCAGGTTCTTGTGGTTAAAAGGATGCTCAAGAAGGGATGATTCGGGCTAATAGTTCATAATAGAACTTGTAGCAACACATGTTTGTTTCTTGTAGCAATGATGTGAGGAAACAGATGTCATTCTGTTTTGAGTCAGCGCAAGAATATGAGTCAATATCATCGGGTACATGAGATGTAATGTTTCTGGTTGGTAGAAACATGTTGTATCTCCACGAAGAAAGAGCTATAGCAAGGGAAAATTGTGTAAAGGTCTACACAAGTATATGTTGGAGAAAATGGCCAGTTGTGGTAACATCATGTAGTAGTTCTTTTGAGTTCATGTAAGTGTTAAAAACAAGCCATGAGAGAAGTCGATTCAATGTTAGATTTTGCTTGTAGATTCTGGTTAAAAGCAGAGGAAAATGCGCAGGAAGAATCCGGTTGAAAGAGTTGGGCAACATGTGTTCAGGAAGCATAGATTCACTATCACAGCTACGAGAAGTGTGTGTGAGTTTACCTTAGAGGAATCGTCATGGTGGTCTAAGTCAGAGGTTTCAAAAGAAAAGACTCACAAGAAATGCGGGACGATAAGTTTGATGTCATGACCAAAGTCGTCAAGGTGGAACCCTCAGACAAAGAGGCAAAGCTCTGAATCATCAAAAGGATGATGTTGTAATCTTCCAAGTGGAAAATACTTGCAAGTTTGACAAGTATAAAAATCAGGCTTGGATAGATCATGGTGCAGGTCTGGGAGGAAGGAGGATACAAGCACCAAATGTTTTTGGTGGGCACTGGTGATAGTGTTTCATGACAAGTTACAGTTGAAGAAACTCGATATGGGCTCGAGTTTGACATTGAAGAAAATGTAAGGGTGTATCTCGACAGGTTACAGGAGGATTCAAGCACCTGAGGTTTTTTTTGGTGGAGTTTGCACACTGGTGATACTGTCGCAGGACAAGTTACAGCTGATGAAACTCACCATGGGATCGAGTTTGACATAGGAGAAGCTGTAAGGGTGTATCTCGATAGGTTACAGGAGGATGCATGCACCAAAGGTGTTTTGGTGGAATTTGCACACTGGTGATAATGTTGCAGGACATGTTACATCTAAACAAACTCGTCACGTGCTTGAGTTTGACATTGGAAGAAGCTTTAAGGGAGAATCTAAGGAGAGCATCACAAGCTTGGTTGATGCGAGATATTGTTAAAGGATACTAATAATGGGCTAAATATGCTGGTAAACTGTTTTTTCTTAGATTCAAGGAATTGAACATGGGACTTATGTCGAAAGTATTCACAACAAAGTGGGGTTGTGTGCCATGACCTGTTAATATCGAAAACGTTGCGAGTGTGTTTAACGTGGAGTCGTGCTGAACATGTAGCTGATCATATCAGAGGATGACTTGGGATGGAAACATGTATGTTTCAGGTTGAGTAGAAATTTTTCTCTGTATCTCAGGGATATGAGGTGAATCAAAGGTGTCTACAAAGGTATCATGGTTGCAAAAAGCGGTGCAAAGTGATGTTCAAGATAAAGTGTTCATTCAGGTAACTGTAAAGGAAAATCTCAGGAAAGCAGTGGGCCTACTGGCAGTCGAGGTTGGTTGAGTCAAATGTGTTTCTGATTTGAGGCAATGGTCATTCAGGTTCCGTAAGAGTTTCAGGCCAGAATCAGCATCAAAGTTTGTTGTTTGCACAAATTTTGAATTCAAGGTTTGTATCAAAGATCATCTGATACAGAAAAAAGTTCGAATTAGAGTCACAAGGAGTTTATTAAGTCTGACATTGTTGAAAGGTTGAGGCCAAAGGGTCGATGGTATAATCAACCGCATGGTGGTGACTGAAGTAATATGACTGAATGGTTTTGAAGACATGGTTGTTATGGTTAGAGCTACGGGTTTGAGGTTCCAAGGGAAAGCAACGAAGGAGTCTTCAGGTTGTATCAAGCTGGATACATGTGGGATGATGGGAGGAAACCTCTTTAAGGAGTATTGAAGTTGAACAGGTGAAGCTCAAACGGTGGACGAAGACGGATGAGCTTTATTCGAAATATGTGAGGATGAGAAGGTCGATTCTCAGGAGGCTGCAAGAGATGCAGAAGGTGAGCATGGTTGTTTGCTCAAGCTTCAAGATGTTATGAAGCGACTCTGAGGGTTCTCAGTGTGGCCAATAACTAAGGTGTTTGGCACTACCTGGAAAGTACACGAGATGGCAACATGATAGATGCAGATAGAGCTGATTAATCATCAACGTGGAGATTTTTACGTTTGTGATGAAAAATCAGCTATATTGGAAGCTTAAACCAAGTCGAGATTGAGAATTGAGTTATATGGCGTTTGGATTAATGACCTGTTAATTATAACTCAATGGTTTACAATTATTACAACCGGTTATTAGTTGTAAAAGTCTTTGCCTAATATCAAAGCAATGCTCGTGAGTTGTACACTAAGGAGCTTAGCGTTCCGCCTTGCCAGGCCCCAAAAACGTAGCCACATCAGTGAAATCTAGTACATCAAATAAACTATAATTCAGGTTTGGCCAAGATGACCAGACTTTTTCAAGTTGGGCTAACTTGCACAAGTCACGCTCGTATGAGTTATGAGCCGAGTTGACAAATCCCATTGATATTTTTAGAGGATTTTAGTAATAGGAAGGGTTTAAGAAAGAATGTAGGAAGATTAGACCAAAAGAGTAAGATTAAAGATTTATGAAAGACTTATGGAGGCAAAGATAATCAAGAACAGTCTAATATTTTATTAATCACGAGATTTAAAATATATAGGATGAGACACAAGGGTTTTACACAATAGAGAGGAAAGGCTAAGCGTCAGCCAGCCTAGTTTGAAATGAGTGGACGTGATGCATTACATGCTTGATACCAAAGGGATCTTGGACCGGATACCTTTCACTTTCCAGCTTGCCATAGCTGTCAAGACACGCCAATACCTTATCTCCATACGGACATCTTCCCAAAGGTAAAGCCTCTCTTCCATTTGGTAACTCTCGGACCAAACCTTCCACTTCCGACCAATGGCTTTCCCACACTTTACCATTTAACTTTTTACCATGGTAACTCAATGCGTACGGACCAATCCTGTCCGTACACATCACCCTAATTTTTTCCCAAGGCCAAATGTGGAGAATGGTCAAGTATGAACTTGCCAAACTCTGCTGGTCCGTACTAATTCTGTACCGGCCGTACAGGCCGTACGGTACAGACCAACTTCTTCACTTCGCCCATTATTCTTCTACTCCATATTTCATACCCAAATTTCTCTCATATACTTTGTAACTCAACAATCCCACTCAAACTAGACCATGTGGAACAAGTCTAGCTTGGAATGCTATGAGGTCTTCCTCATTAAAAACCTTACCAAAGAAAACACTCCTTAGAGATAAAACCTTAATAATGAAAAAAGTACATACCCCATAGCGAGGGGATTAGCTGGGTATAGTAAGATCAATGAGTTCTAACCTTGCTTGGATGGACTCAATGGTCGTTTTCCTCGCCGCTTTAGTAAACACATTGGCTAACTGATCTTCACACCTTGTGTAGCCTGGTAAGATCACTCCTTGAAGAATCATTTGCCTCACCTTGTGGCAATCAACTTATATATGCTTGGTCCTCCCGTGGAACATTGAGTTGGATACTATGTGGATCGCGGTTTGGTTGTCAAAGTGCATTGTTATTAGAGTTGCTTGGTCAATCTCCAAATGCCTTAGTATCCCTTTGATCGAGACCAACTCATTTGTAAGCTTTAGCATGGCTATATACTCAGCCTAACAACTTGAATAAGAGACCACCTTCTGCCTCTTGCTCTTCCATGTCTCCGAGTTAACTCCTATCAGGTCTATCACCCGCCCAATCCGCATCATAATAACCCACCACTTCAGTGCGTCCATTACAACCCATCCACACACCTTGGTGAGCCGTTCCATTCAGATACATCAACAACCGGTTCACCATGTCCCAATGATGCTCCTTTGGCACTTGCATATGTTGGCTCACCTGATTCACTGCAAAACATATGTCAGGTCTTGTAATAGTTAAGTAGATTAGCTTACCAACCAGCTTTCTATAAAGCTTAGGATCTTGAAATGGTTGACTATCTTCTATCTCCCCCTCACGTGGGATCTTATACCCATATTTCGGTGGGGTTTTGGATGTCTTCCGTGCAAGCATACCCGCATCTTTCAAGAGATCAAGTGTATACTTTATTTTGGACAAAAACAAAACTGCCTTGGACCTATACTCTCTCCCAAGTCTTTAATTTCAAAAACAGATTTATGAAAATCTTTAGTAGCTTGGATATCTTCCTTGTCACTCCCGGTTATGATGATATCATCAACATAAACAAGGAGGACAACAATACATGATGGTGTGGTGAGTGTGAAGAGAGTATGATCGAGTTCTGACTTACTAAAGCCTCTCGCATTTAGATTAGTGCTTAGTTTGTTGTACCAGACCCTTGGAGACAGCTTGAGACCATAGATAGCCTTCTTCAACCTTAGAACATTGCCCTTCTTCACCAAATGTTCCAAACCAGGTGTAGGATACATGTAGACTTCATATTCTAGTTCACCTTGAAGGAAGGCATTCTTCATATCCATTTCCCATAGACCCCATTCCAAGTTCACAGCAAGAGACAATACAATTCTTATGGTGTGAAGCTTAGAACCGGAACAAAGGTATCTATATAACCCTCACCATATGTTTGTGTGAACCCTCTTGTAACCAGTCTAGTCTTCTTCCTATCAATGGTTCCATCAGTATTATACTTGATGGTGAAGATCCATCTACTGGTCACAGCTCTCTCTCCCATAGGTAGCTCAATTTTTTATCATAGCATCAGCCTCAGCCGCAACAGATTCTAATTATTCCTTATTAGTCATTGCTTCTTCAAAGGATCTTGGGACATATGTCTCGTCCAAGGTTATCATGAAAGCTTGATGTTCTTTGGGGTAATGAGAAAAGGAGCACACGGCTTGAGAGGGATGTTCCACAGCTTTGGCATTGTAGTTAACTCTTGTGCTTACCCAATCGTTTCTAGCCAGTGAGGACGGGTCCATTCTCAGATGTGTGCTTATTCTCAAGGTTCGAGGTTGTGTTGGGTCTTCTTTATTTAAGGTAGTTGCATCTTCTTCTTCGCCTTGGTCGAGACAATCATGATCGATACCAACTTCCTCTTGTTGATTCTCATCTACCCTTTCCTCACTCTCATGACCAATGCAGATCATAAAATCTACACTAAGTATTTGATAGTGATTACGGGTTTAATCTAGGGGAAAAGAAGAAGTGGGCAACGATGTCCCTAGAAAACAATGATATAATCGGAAATCGGTTGAAAAAATGGAACATTATAATAGTAGAATTGAGACAAAGAAGTAACTTAAGATCAAAATGAAACAACAACAAGATCGAACTAAAAGGAGAAATGAATGAATAGATGAGGTCGATGTTGATGATGTCTAGGCTCTAGGGATTTTTTGCGTGTCTCTTTCCTCTTGTTCTTCTCCTTTGATAGTGAATCTCTTGCTGATATTTCTCAACAGCTCCCGTAGTCTCCAGAATAGTCGACATCGACGTCGTATATCTTTGGCTTGAGCTCCACTTCGTGCGTTGATGTTTGGGCATGGGCCCATTCTTGTGCTATCTGAAATTGGGTCCAACATTTGCCCCCAGTCTTCTTTACTTGTCGAGGAAGAAAGGAGACGGTCCATTCGTCTCAATTGAGGATGGCCGGTTTGATTCCCGTTTAAGTCGCTGGCCCAAAAGCCCAGCGGTCAGATTTGCCGCCTTCGTGTGGAAGCCCTAATGAAAATATATATTCGTTTATTCTTTCTTGATGCGCGTGATAGAGCCGTTGGGGATGGATACCTGATATACCATGGATTTAACCCACTTTTAACCATTGTATATAAATTCTTTAAGATATAATTATTATGTTTTGGAGTCCTTTTAGAGTATTTACAGGTTCAGGTACGTTCTAGAGAAATATGGTGATTTTGCACAGACGTGTCATATGTTTAGCTACGGATGGAGACCTTCCCACCGTTAGATTGAGTCCATCTTTTGTCACCAGATATAGCATTGAGTTAGGTTTCCAATGCCACCAGTTTGAGGTGGTATGTCTGCCTCGCGAGAGGAAGCTGTCGAG
>JABAYD010003358.1:0-11442 GCA_014822095.1 Diplotaxis tenuifolia
TTATACTCGTTGATTCAAGCGGTTTCTCTGGAATACGATGAGGTAGATTGAATGATATAAAGAGGGTGTAGTGGGTTAAGCACATAAAAGCAAGGAATAAAGTAGACATTAATGAGAGCTGGAGACGTTACGATGAGTTGGTGCGATGCTGTTCTTTAGTCTCAGAGATTTCAGAGATTTTGTGGCAGGGAGACGTAGAATACCCAAGCGAAGAAGACAACTAAACCTAATCAATATGGGCTTATAATTTTCACATTCACGCCCATACGAACTCGCGAACCAGATATAAGCAAGAGCCCATGATAATGAAATTCCAGCGAAAGCCCACGAAAGATTTAAAAGAACTAAAGAAGCGAGATTGTTGTTTTTATTGAGAGGTGACGTGGCGCAAAACCCCACTCCTCTTTGCTGATGTGGACAGCTTAAAAGGGCAGATAACCCAACTTTATTAGTATAGATCTCCGACATAACTTCATCAACCTCTCTCACAGCTTCTTCTCCAGATAGGTCTGAACTATTTACGTTTCTTAACAGCTACAAAAAAATGATTCTCAATTAAACAAAAACCAAAGCAGTGATTTTGAGAGTGAAGAGTGAACCAACATTTTCGAAGAAGAGACCCCATTGAAGAGCATTTCTGAGATTCTCGGCGTCCCAATAAGCGGGAGCACCAGAAGATTGAAACCCAGATGCGAGGATGAGCAAATCCACAAACCCAGACGATTTTATTGAAGTAAAACTCCGATTAGGAGTTTTATAAATAAAATTAGAGTGAGAAAAGGTAAAAGAATCCATAAATGAGAGTAAAGGGAGAAACGAAGTGGAGGATGTATTGATTGATCATGGATCAGATAGTGAAACGGAAACGAAGAGATCAACAAAATAGCCTTCACGGGCTTCTCTGAATTTCAACTATGCCGGGCCGTGAAAATTTGAAGCCCAAACAGCAAAAGAGAGATGCTGACATGGCAAAACACTTGGTTCCCATTGGATGAATATAATTGTCCACATGGATAATTTTAAAGGCTTTTATTAAGACCTTTTAATAGTGTTAGATTTCTAATTCGAAATCAATTACTTATCAGTATTTGCCAATAACCATTTTAAAATAATTTAAAGTCTAACTGAATTCTTACGTTGGATACTTTATCCCGTATACTTGATCATTCAAAAAGATATACCGAATAACAAAATGATTACGGTGGAAAAAAACATCAAATGATAAGGCCAAAACAAATAAACAAGAAACAATAGTAATATAGACAAGAAATCAACACCTGCATGAACCGTCCTATTCGGAGGTTGCATGCTTTTGTTTGGTTGATATTGAAAAGGTCAAAACAAATAAACAATAAATAATATTAAATCCGTACGCCCGCACGGGTATTTGTTTTACTTTTTATACACTGCTACTTGTTTTATATAATTAATAGTAAATAAATTAACAGTACATATAAAAACTTGTTAATTTTGGTATTTCTAAACACAATAGTGGTACTATTTGCATTTGCAAATTTAATTTATTTGTTTAAATTTTCAAATATATTTCTCATTTTTTATAAACTTGACTTTTACATCTTTACAGTGGGGGAAATAAAACAGTGTTTATTCTACGGTTTAGATATGTGTCTCCGCATGACTATTATTCATATTTAATTTCTATAAAAAATCTTAAATATATTATTAAAATTAAAAATATAAGTTAGATTAGTTTTTATTAATTTTAAAATCTACCTCAAAATGTGAAAAAATTGATTCTAAACTTTTATAAATTAAATACATTTCATTTTAAATTTATTTATACAATAATTTATTCTTTTTTTTTTGACATCACACAAACAGACTCACATTGACTCTGTGAACCAAACTGGATGCTCTGTATCCACGTGAACAACGAAAGACGCTTGTTTCCTTGCACTGCGTGCTAGACTGTCCGCCTTTTGATTATGTGTTCTTGGTACATAGATAATCCTCGAGCTTTGGAAGCTCCCTTGAAGCATCTTAATATTTTCTATATAGTTTGCAAAAGCTGGCCACTTTTCTGGTTCCGACACCATATTCACCAGTTGAGAACAATCTGTTGCAAAGATAACATTATATTGCCTTAAATTCCGCATACTTTTCATTGCCCAAATCAGCGACTCCACTTCTGAATGAAGAGGAGATATACTGGCCCAGACATTCCGTGCCCCCATGAGCCCCATAAAACCTTCCAGCGTAATATACCATCCGTGGCCATCAAACACATCCTTTTCCTTCCAGGAACCATCGAAAAAACACCAGCGACCTGGTATGGATGGTACCACCGTGGTTGTCCCTATGAGTGGCTGATGCTGTTCCTTACGAATTTGGGCCTCCTCCCAAAGTACTGATTCCGTCTCCGCCAACAAAAGCGTATCTTTCGGGTCAATATCCAGACTGCTAAAAGTCTTGCTATTTCGCGCTTTCCAAATATACCATAAAATCCATGCAAACTGATGATTTTCCATTTTAGGACTAACTCGTCAAAATAAATGATCCATATCCGTAAACAGAGATCTTGTAGGGAACGTCATCGTACTAAGAGGTATTTTTGACAGAGCCCAAATCTGACGCGCTGGTGGACATTCAAAGAAAACATGATTAACCAATTCTTCCTCTGCTCCACATCTATCGCACCCAATATCTCCCTTTATTCCTCTTGTCTGCATATTTTTTTTAACAGCAATACAACCCGAAAGTAGCTGCCATAAGAAATGTTTGATCTTCGGGGGGCACCTCACCTTCTAGCAAAAAGCTTTCAGAACATCCACTGTTGGTCCAAAGAACTCGTTTCGCTGCCCACAGTCTGGGTACACACGTTCCAATTGATAGCCCGACCTAACAGTATATCTGCCATTCTTGGTAAAATGTCAGCCGTCTCTATCTTCCATTGGGGTCCTACTGAGTGGAATACTTTCAATTATTTTCACATCTTCAGGGTCTACTATCTACTAGAGCCCGAAGAGCCTGCATATTCCACGTCCTTCCATTAGGATTAATAAGAGAATCCACCGTAACTTGCGGGTAAAGGTTTTGTTGGTTTGAATTTGCTGGTCTCGGGCGAGTGGTTGGGAGCCAGGGATCCTTCCATACGGAGATGGAAGATCCTGATCCCACCCTTTTGATTAGTCCTTTGCTAACCAGAGATCTAGCAGAGATCATACTTTTCCAGCCATATGACGGAGAATATGATCTGATCGGTTCATGAGGTGACGCGTTCCTAAAGTACCGACCTTTGAAGACACGAGAAAACAAACATTTTGGTTTCTCAATAAGGCGCCATAATTGTTTGCCTAGCATAGCTGTATTAAAATCCTCCAGTTCCTTGAAACCCAAGCCACCCGCTTCCTTTGCTAGACATAATTTATCCCATGATTTCCAATGCATTCCACATGTACTGCCGCCAGGGCTCCACCAAAACTGTGCTACCGCACTCGTTAGCTTTTTTGTGGTTGCCTTAGGTAATCTGTAAACAGACATTACATGATTTGGTAATGCCGTTACCACTGATTTAATGATCACCTCCTTCCCACCTTTCGTGAAGAATCTGAATGTCCATCCAGTCACTCTTTTATTTAATCTTTCTTGGACAAAACCAAATACCTGTATCTTGGAGTCGTTGAGACTCTCTGGGAGTCCAAGATAAGATCCCATACCTCCTGCATTCTGAATGCCTAGAATATCCCTCAAATCCTGTTGGCTATCTTCTCCAATTCTATGTCCAAACTGAATGGAGGACTTTTGAAAATTTATTAACAGAGACCGCCTCATATTCCTTCAGAATGGTGAGTATCGATTGACACTCTTCTGGTTGCGCTTTACAGAAGAAAATGCTATCATCTGCAAAGAGCAAATGAGATATCGCTGGGCATGCTCTAGCAACCTTCATTCCTGTTAATCGTTTCTGGCGCTCCGCTTTCTTGATATTGGTAATCAAAGCCTCTGTGCACATAATAAATAGATAAGGAGACAACGGATCCCCCTGTCTTAGGCCTCTATGTGGTATAATCGAGCCCTTAGGATGCCCATTTATCAGAACCTGGTATTGAACCGATGATATACATGCCATCATAATCTTAATCCAATGGGGGTCGACCCATCTTCGAAAGCAGAGCACGGATAAAGTCCCACTCCACTCTATCGTATGCATTGCTCATGTCTGTCTTAATCGCCATAAACTTGTCTTGACAAGCTTTATTAGCTCGTAACCCATGAAACATCTCCTAGGCGATGAGAATATTATCCGAGATTAACCTCCCTGGTACAAATGCCAGTTGTGTTTCCGAAATAAGCATGGGCAACCAAATCTTCAAACGTTGACAGAATACTTTGGAAATAATCTTGTATCCAACATTACAAAGACTGATTGGTCTAAGTTCGGTAATTCTTGTGGGTCTCTCCGTCTTTGGGATCATACAAATATGGGTATTGTTCAACCTGGGATTCAGCTCTCCTGAAGCCAAAAAATCATTCACCATTTCTACCAAGTCGTTCTTGATAATATGCCAAGCATGCTGAAAAAAAAGCGCAGTCATCCCATCTGGATATGGCGCCTTCTCCGGATGCATCATAAATAAAGCTTGCCGGATCTCCTCCTCCGTAGCCATCCTCAATAGTTGTTGATTCATTTGGGCTGTGATCTGCGCAAGCACTTCCTCCAAAAAACCTTCGAAATCAGTTGGACAAGTAGAAGTGAATAAATCCTCAAAATAGGACACCACTACTTGTTTCACCCCACTGTCCTCTGTGATCCAATTCCCATCACTATCATGTAGACCCACAATTTTATTTCTCACTCGACGCTGTTTCGTTAAGGCATGATAAAACTTTGTATTAAGATCGCCAGAAGAGTACCACATATTGCAACTCTTTTGATACCAATAATCCTCTTCATTCTTATTCGCATCCTGTAACTTCCTAGATATTTCCAATATATCTTCCTGTGTCCTATTATCATCCATCTGGACTGCTTCAAGTGCCCTCTGAAGATCCTGAATTTTTTTCTTGCCATATGGGGGATTATCTTTTCTCCATTTTGCGATCTCATGTCTGCAATTACTAATTTTTGTCACCAATCCGCTTTGACCCAAATTATTCTCCATCTATCCAGACACCAGGGACTCCATAAAACCCTCTTGGCCAATCCATCTCTTGTCAAACCGAAATTGCCTTCGTCGTTTGTAAATTTTATCCTCCAAATGTGCCACTACTGGACGGTGGTCCGAACCGACCATCCCCAAATATTCTGTATATGAGCACGGAAATGTTGTGTGTCATTCCTTATTAGCCAGTGCACGATCCGGCCGGCATCGCACCAGCACCGCTCCTTTTCCTTTACCTCTCCGACCTTGCCAAGACATTTTGTTTCCTCGAGCCAAAAATTCAATGAGTCCACTATTTCTGATCATATTATTGAAAGGAACAAAAGAAGCCAGACTTCTAACCGCCCCTCCTTCGTTCTCATGATTCCCTGTGATTTCATTTAAATCACCAATGCTAAACCATAACGAGTTAATCGTTCCCACACTTGTTCTCGTAAGTCTTGAACCGGATCACCACACACAAAGGTAAGATAAACTTTCTTCCCCATTACTACCGCTTCCACATCAATGATCATATCCAAAATGTGCCTGAAAACCTTGTACAAAGTCACGCTCTTATTTTGTTCATTTATGCAATATTTTATCTATCTTGTAAATCAATAAACAAAGATATATATATATATATATATATATATCTTCTTATATTTAATCTGATAATTTAATCCATCGTCCATTTTTTTCCTTTACTTGCAAAGTTAAATTTTATGTTTTAATTTTTTTTAGTGGTATCTAAATTTTAAGAAATATTGAATATATTTTTAATGGAAACTGATATTTATTATGGTTAACATTGATAAAGGTTAAGCATGAAAAAGTGCTATTGGTTGTAATTAAAATGTTGTGATTAATTTATATTTTTGTACTTTTATGTACATAGATATTTTGTTTCTAGATCATTAACGACATATATTCTCAACATTAACCATGTTTTCAAATGTTAATATGACTTTCTTAAACATAATAATGTTATAGTTTACATGTTTGTCGTTCAATTAATTGTTTCAAACTGTTACATGTTTTTGTAGTTTCAGATTATATATTTATTTCATTGAAGGTTGATTAGTATAAATGTATTATATACTTTACTCAATTTCAAAATGCTACTAACTTGTATTAGTGTTGTTTTTATAGTATGGGCATCTATTTTTAAATATATATACATTTCAATATATTATATATTTTACTATTTTATGCAAAATTTATATTAGTATAAATGAATATAATTTCATATTTAAGAAAATAAATACGTTAATCCATTAGTTTATTTGAAAATCCGCAAAAGTTTTATTATATATAGCCGTGAAGAATTTTCATGTGTACACATTTGCTTTAAGGTGCAGACTTGCAGTAACTTCTTACAGATATATATACAATCCAAAATGTAATCAAGGTTTGGAGCAGCTGTCAATAAAGTATATTGAGAATGTGTTAGTTTATGCATCTATCTAACATAAAAATCTGTGAGGCAGAGCATGCATAGCCTGAATTTGGCTGGTTCTTGCGAAAGGGAATATGCCCGGCACAAGTTGAAATAAGATATCAGCTTGTGTGATAGACTTTAAAGGGATAATGCTAAGAGAATGATCTAGGTAGCTTGGTAAGAGAAAAGTTTCAGTTTTGCATCAGACTTCTGAAGTTGCATAATCTAGTGGTCTACCGTGGCTCTTCGGATCACTCTTCAAGTCCTCAAGAATCTCCCCATATCTTACAGGTTCCAACCAAAAAAATAAATGGAAAACCCAATGCTTTTTGCTTAAACATTACTTCTTTGTATCAGATAAACCAAAGTATCTTCCAGAAACTATGAAAAAACATCTATAGCAAACCATAGAACACACATAATGTACCTTTCAGCAACCTTTTCAGCTCGAGCAAGAGCATCTGGAACAGTTGTATCACCTTCTGCGCAGTTACTGCAACAAAAGGAAGAAGCTTTAGAACATTGAAAGGTTATGTTTTTATATTCGTTACATCATGAATTAGATTGTTTCTTATAGACTTGCACTGATAGACAACCACAGTTAATACTTGATTCAACAATGAGCTTTGAAGCAATCAATACCTGAATTATCCATATCAATTAACGGATAAAGTATTAGCTCCAGACTCTACAGAGAAGCTGCCAAAAAGAAATTTCAAACATATATCCATGAACAACAAAGCTCGACACAAGCAATTTAGTGTGCCAATGAAAGAGCTTTTTAACTTGCAATGCAATCTGGTAGTCCACCGTGCCTCTCTGGATCTTTCTTCAGTTCCTCAAGAATCTTCGATACCTTAGAGAGGTCCCAACCGATAAATTAAACGCAATATCAGTACTTTTTGCTAAAACAACACCTCTTTGCAGCAGATAAATCAAAGAATCCTTCACAAAATATGAAAAGATATTCAAAGCAAACCCCATAGAACACACAAAACAAACCTTGGGGAAACTTTTCAGCTCGAGTGAGCATCTGGAACGTTGTATAGCTCTTTTTGCTGGTTTCCTGCAAAAAAAAAAAGAACCAGCTTTAGAACACTTGAAGCTTATGTTTTTATATCCATTAATATGAGGAATTATATTGTTTCATTGAGACTTGCATAAACAATACAACATGAGGTCTGAACCAATGAATACGTGAACCATTCAGATCAATTAACGGATAAAATACATGGCTTTGAACACAAAAAAAAAATCAAAGCTTTGACCAGACCCATGAACAAAAACAATCCACATATTCAACCAAAAAAAAAGAAAAATCCACATAACCTAGCAAAGATTCTGACTTTAAAAAAAAAATGTATAAAATTAAAGGCTGAAAGATAAAGGAAGAGAAAGAGAGAGGGAGATGAACTTGAAAGAAGTGATGGAGATCCTTTTCGTTTGGTTAAACTTAGTCTCGTCAAAATCCAAATGAAATAATTATATTGAATCAATACAAAATATACAAAACGGTTGTGTTTAAAATAATAGCATTAGATTGTAATTATTGTGAAAAATTTAGGGTTAATTCTAATTTGTATTTTAGTTTTAATAGATTAGATATAGTGAAATGTATTATTATATAAGTCAACACCGGAGAAACAAGTTTAACAAACGAATTAATAAAACAATGATTACACAAGATTGTAAAAATCTATTCTATATCCAATCCAAAGTCATATGAAATTAGCTTTTACTAAAGTCACGATTTCTTTCAATCGGATTTTTTTCTCTCATTCTTTCTTGATGATTAAAGAGCTTAGGTGATCAGTGATGTATATAGCCACCAGAAGGAATCAAGAAAAACAGAGTCTAGAGCAGAGAAAATGCGCCTCTTTTTTTTGGCTGAGTATTGTGCCTAAGCATAGTACATGTACAAGCTATTTCCAGCGGCACAAGCAATTGAGTTCTCGTTTGGATGCCAAGCAAGATGTAGCAACTTTGTTTTGTAATCAAGAGTATTGCTATTCCCATCGACTCCAGGACTTTCTGATCCTGCTTTGAACATTTCAGTTTATTTACTAATTTGATGCCAATTTCTTAAAGGGTATATGCTTAAATGAGAAATGAGAACGAGAGAGAGACTGACCTCTACCTACAACACGCGCTATACTGCCAAGTCTGGATGGCCTTGAGGGAACTGGGACATGTCTCCTATGATAGATAGACCACAAAAAGTCCATTTCATTGACAAGTAAGAGAAGAACGAGTTACACTATCTCTTAATAGCTTTTACCACGTTTACCTCATCGGATTTCTGCTTGCTTCCAAGGTTGCAGCCTCAGTACTTCCCGGGGAAATACCAAACACAACAGATTGCTGGATAGAGCATGTGAGCGAGAAGGAATGAGTCATTTGATAATGCTAATAACAAAGAAACACGCTCTGCTTTCCGGGGCATACCTGTAAGAACCTGTAGCTGCTCGCAGTCCAGTGCCACTTATACAACACTCGAACTTGTCAAATATTGAATCGTTTTCATATAAATCACAGAGCTGAAAATGGCCAAGGGAGAGGGAGTATCATTCAGCTACGCACTAGCTCGTCAAATACATCTCTCTCAGATGTATAGGAAACTTACCTTCCGTTTCAGATATTCATGAACCTGGAAAGTTGATACCGGTCCTGAATCCATGTTGATGTCCCATAACTAACATATAAAAAAACATAACCATAAGTTCAGTTTACCTGACGAGACAAAATCGAAACCAGCCACTGATAGCTTTAGAAGGGCATATCATATCTAATGCCAATTGTTATGGACCTTAAGTGCCATGTAGTCACGGCTAAGGAGATATCTTCCTTCTTTCGCAAATTTGATGTCTGAGACTGAAGCAATTATCTCAGTGAAAAATGACTTAGGACCTGCTGCCTCTGGTTCCTCAAGCCTGCAAAAACAAGCATTGTTATCTCTTGTGTTGGTATGGATGTTTCTTTTCCTAAGAAAGGTAATTAGCAAACTTTGAAGTAGAGAAGGTAGTCCTCTCAAGCCTTACAATTTGGAATGTGAATCACATAGAGCTGATTGGCGCAGATCAATCAGGCGGATTGAGCCTTTCGAACTGCTATAAGCTAACATATTGCAATGGGTAGGATGAAATTCTGCTGATGTGATAACCTCTGCAAGCACCAATGTTGTATTAGTTACGCAGAATATAACTCAAAAATTGACCACCGTAAAATGTAGGGAACATAATGGACTGAAAAAACAGTAAACCACGGCTTACCAGATAGATCTTCCATTTTCTCAGGCTTAACATCAACAATATTGAAACTTTGATTGCTAATCTCCAAATTCCAAAGATTTATTCGCAAGTCATCAGCAGAAATAAATGTTTCGCCGTCACTGATTTAAAGAGCAAAAAAAAAAAAAAATTTAGGAGCCTAAAATTGACAATGAAAGTATGGATCTCAAGCTAAAATATCATCGAAGTGTCAGTTAGAGTGGTTTGATTATCCAGAAAGACACTGATTCATCAGACGCATTACAATGACATCAATAAAAATTCTCACAGGGAAAAAAACACTTAGTGGTAAGAAGGAAGTAAGTAGAATTCTAAATAGTTGAATATGAATAACTTACCTGTTGTTTGAGATCGAATTGATATGATAATCATGAGCATGAGAATAGACTTTTCGACATCTCGCCCCAGGGCTCGACTCATGGCTAGTTACCTGTATATATATATCTCTACCATTAATCTACCAATGAGCAATACTGAGTAACTTGGCATGACTTCGGAAATCAATTCCTAACCAGAAGAGCAATGAAGATTATAACTATAAAGCACAACTCGAGCATCAATGAATTGTTAATGCAAATTTGATCATATGATATGATCCATATCAATTCGACTAATTTGGCCCAAATGCAAAACCCCGCAGGTGAGTTTTAGAAATTCATCCACAAAAAAGGCTTGACTCCCACATGTAGTTCGTACTGAAACTAGAATGTGCAAAATATTTAAGAGGCCACGAACAATTAAAAAAAAACATGGTACATATTTTGAAGGATACAACTACCACTGGGAACCGCAGCGATGAGATGGCTTCAGGTACTCCTCCGTTCCCAAGGCATGCAGTTGTAATGCTCGAGCTTGCAACCGCTTCATTTCCTCCTAGAGTTCTTGAAGGATCTGAATTAACTTCACAAATTTTCTAGATCTGCTTGTCTTGAACCTGTTAGCACTCGCACGAGTGAAGTAAAGAATAGAAAACAATCATACACATCTCAACAGGTTATAGATAGAGGAAACATCTAATAGAAAATGATCTAGACCATTAAGGATATATAACCAGTTAGATACAGTATGCAACCCAACAAACCTGAGAGTTCAAATTTCAAAATTCTCAAAGATTGACCATTAAGGTATCAGATTTATCGTTGGTAACACCACCCTACACATACAGAAGTAACACACAAAGTATACATGGAAACAAATAAATAAAGGACGTTCTCACTTTCCAATACTTAATGGTTTTATCGTTTGTTGATAGGAGAAAAAGAGGGCCATTAGCGGTTTGACACCATCTAATTTTGTTTATCTTCTCCTCTATCTCCAAACTCTTGAGATAATCAAACTGGGCAGACAAGGATCAAGCATGGTATGAAAAGACGAGTATACTGCAATCAGGAAAAGAGAGAGTAAAATGATGATGAAACCTCAGGGTCATGACTCTGAAACTAAGTTTTGTAACGAAACTCCGGGTGTCTCAGTGGATAATCCGTTTCTTCAAGATCCCTTCTATCTCCACTGCGCTGTAATTGATATAGCATGCAACAACAGGATATAAACCAAATGTCATATTCCCATTTAAAAAAAAAACAGATATCGTTTGCAAAGGAGACATTACATT
>JABAYD010003369.1:0-16581 GCA_014822095.1 Diplotaxis tenuifolia
AGTCTTATCCTGACCAACAGTCTCGAGAAACATTGCTAACAGATTCCTCAACGTAGACATTGTGAGTCTCCTTCAATACACAATAATCAAGCATACAACGATGCTCGACAGGTGGTAATAATATTTAATTCTAAGAACACCAATTAATATAACTCTCAGAAATCTTTCCACACAAGAGTCACTAAAAAACCGTGTTCAAAAACTCGGCCGAGTACTCGCTAGACGTCTCCTTGCCGTAGCGAAAAGACCATATTATTCGGTTACTTTGGCGGTCAACGCATTTTTGCCGAGTTTGACCGATTAATAACAAAAGTCATCGTATAATTGAATTGACCGAGTAGGTTAATTTGGGCCGATTATACCATTTTCTACGTGGAAAACACAGCCCAAATATATTTTCTTTTATTATATACAGTACAAGGATTTTTTCTTCTTTTATTATAAGTTTGGGAATTTTTTTCTGCAAGAAACCCTAACATCGTTAATATTTGGGCTTTTGTTAATTTAAATGAAATTCGTTCTATGTGTTAGTCATGTGTTTGTGTTCGTCGTATGTATTCGTTATGTGCTGAGTTTATAGTTGCTATAAGCCACGTGATATTGTTTATTTTTACTTTCAAAGGCAAGCTGACATCATTTTCTTTTTATTTACATACAAACAACTAGTAAATTCTAGTATATTTATATTATATATATAATATAAATGTTATAATATAATAAAATAAGAATTAAATTAATCCCCAGATATACTCCGATTAATCCCTGATTTTTGGGTAATTCGCTGGGCCCGGAATTGCCGCCCGGCTAGCATCTACCTAATTTCGTACACTGAAAAAAACCATGTAATGGACTTACAGCAATATAAGTTTCAGTTCACTACGCCTTTAACTCTTATTACCAAACAACAAGCATGAACCTGATACATCACATTAAAAAAACGATGTTGGCATATCAACAACTATATCACCAACAAATAGGCTGACACCATGTTAAACCAAGCCAACACATTCAACTCCAACATCATAATAAAACCCCATAAAATTTTGTCCATAGCACATATTATGAATCAAAAACCCGATAAAATTTTGTCCATACCACATATTATGAATCGATTAAACAAAAAGTATCAAATGACTATGATCTGAATTATTGGCAAACACAATAACAAGAGTCCAATTACTCGGGTGACTGAGACCATGATTAGTTTATTAAAAAACAACTTAGAAAAAAATGTGAAAATATACATTTCACACCAATAGTAAAATACAACACACATATTAAATAATAAAGTTGCAACCTTGTTATTAGTCCCTTTACGGTTTACACATTTCCTTGTAGTTTTGACATTACCGTAACTTGCTCCAATTGATTTGAGCATCTACGCTTTTGTCGAGTCTTTAGTCTTCTGCGGGGATAAAATAAATTGTTTTGTTTTGAACAACAACAATAGATTGTTAATGTCCCAATTTCTTGAGACCGATTAAACTAGATACACTTTACTCCAGTGATGAGTTCCACTAACAAAATTCCAAAACTTTATAGATCAACTGTCAAATTCCTTGGGTTGACATTTCTATCCAGCGCTTTATCTGTAGATTTGATATAAAATAGAAATATAACTAATACAAATTTCATATACTAATAGTTACATATATTATTAATAATTGCAAATTGTGGAATCTAAGTTATCGTAAAATATATTTTAACAAGTTATATGTCGAAGTAATTTATTTTATAAAAAATCATAATTATAATAAATAAAATAAAATTTATTTTTAATAATAATAAATTACGTTCAATTTTTTAAATATCTACTAACTTTATTATATATAAAAATAAATATTAAAATAATATTCTTAAAAATAACAATAACATTTATTTAGAAATTTTAGATAACATGGTTTACTTTTTCTACAAATATAGTGGCATATAAAATAATCAACAATGTGTATTTTTACTACCGTAATGTGACTATTATTTTTTCACACTTTCTAAATAAGTAATTATAAGATATAAACAAATAAATATCAAGTAAATTCAATAAAAATATACAAGTACATAGTTACATCCTGTGCATAGCGCGGACTGATCCTAGTATATATATATATATATATATCCGGGAAACTCAACCTAAGTTGATTTAAAAGTAATAGTAAACACAAACTAAATCAGATTAAATACTTAGATGGATTTAAAATTTTAATATTCGAATAACCAGGCCTGAATCCGACCCAAAATATATACATCACAATTATATATTTAAATAAATTATTTTTAATTTTATATCTATAGATATTCGAAAATATGAATTATCAAATAGCCACAAGTAAATATTTAAAAATAACAAAAATGTTCAAAATACCGAAATACCTATTTGTTTTTCATACTGATATTTAACTTGAATATTTTGCTAATGTAAATTTGAGTATTTGGTCTTACAATGTTCAATGTTTATGTTTTATATTGTTTTATTTTGGGGATTTAAGTTTATATTTGAATTTTTGTTAAAAAAACATAATTAAAATGAGGATCCGAACTCGAACGAAACCTAGTACGATCCAACCAAATCCAAACTAAATTCAAACCGAAATTTATAAATATTCGTATTAGATTTAAAGTTCTTATTCTAAAAATTTGAAATCCAAAAAATTCATATAAAACCGAACTGATATATCAATATATTCCTAATAAAAATATATTCAACAAGATCTCTTAATACAACGTAAAATTAATAATCTAATTAGCTATTTCATTCCACGCATGAGCGCGGGTTACTACCTAGTTTTTTTTATTTAGCAATGCTCGCTGTCATTTATTCTTTTTAGTGATAACTATTGGTTTTGCCGGCGCGTAGCGCCAAATTTTCTAATATTATTTTTATTAATAATTTTAACATATTATAAATTAATAATTATTTCATATATCTTAGAAAATAATATATATCAAAGATATATTAATTTGATTATACTTTACTCATAATGGATTTTGTGAGAATAGTAAACAGAATTAAAGTTTAAATATATGCTTAAAATTTTATTAACTATTTACAGAAGAATATTTTTTTTTGTATTTTGTATTAATCTATGAAATACTTTGTAATAATCGGATACTATGTGTTTATATTTTTGAAAACAATTACACATGGACACTCAATAGTTATATGGGAATTTTAACTCAATATACATATCTGAGGTCAATATTGATAATCTATACATGATTTGACAAAATTCATAAAGCATACAATTTTGGCTTGCAAGGACAATTTTGCCCTTCTCGCTCTTACACATTTTCTGATTTTTTTTCAGAGATATCAGAAAAAACTGTCAAGTGGGACCAACTTCACTTGTGTCTACATGTTTATTAGTTTATTTTAAATGCTAAAAATAATAGCAAATAATAATATTTTTAAAAATAAAATATAAAATATTTTAACACCAATAAATATAGATAGTTACTTCGTAATAACACATTGATTGTAAATTTACTAAGTTTGATAGATAAATTAAAAATTCTACCATATTTACTCGTTAACAGCTAACTCTTAACACTCTTTGTTACCATTTACAATGTTTGTTAACAGTTAACATTATCTGTTAACATTCCTAATACATTATTTCTTAACAGCTAACATTTGTGTTAACAACTACAATATTTATTAACAGCGAACCCCTGTAATAACACCAAATTGTACGTATTTGTTAACATTTAACATTTTTGTTGACAGTTAACATTTTTATTAACATCAATCGTACATGTATTTTTAACAACTACCACTTTCGATAACGTCTACAAAATTCTTTAAAATTCAAAATAATCTCAAAAAATATATAAATTTACCAGATTTTATTTCTCCAGCAACTCCATACCATGGATCTATGGTCTTTATTTCATTTTATGGAATTTCACAATAACTCTGTTTATTTGTTTTCGTCTTATAGAATAGAAAGAAAATGAAAAATGGATTTGTTGGAAGTGAATAGAGGACGAAAAAAAATAGAGGAGAATAATGAGTCTTTTATTAAAATTGCAGTTTGCATAACGAAAATGGATTTGTTGAGAATGAATAGAGGACGAACGAAAAAAAAACAAAGAGTCTTTTATTCAAATTGCTGTTTGGAGAATGGAAAAAGAAATTAAGTTTGGTAAAAAGAGGTGGTTTGTGTCAGGTGCGTGTATACATCTGAACATCTGAACTAACTAACAGGGCTAAAATGATCATTAATTTAAATAAGTCATATCATGTGTAAGCCACTAATTAAAATCCATATTATGTATATGCATGCCAATTATCTCTAGTTATATCTCATTTAACTATTATCATCTCAACATTAGAAAATGAACTTGTTTTGTAAACTAAATCTCTAATGGAACGAAAACCCAATGAATATAAAGAATTTAGTTTATTTCAGAAAAGATATATACGTTCTCTGCTAAAAATTATTTTTATGAGGTTCTTTTTCAGGAAATTAGTAATTTTCATGAGTTCTTTTTTCAGCAGTACAATTTTTATATTTTTCTGTTTTTATTTTCTATGTCAAAGAAAATAAATACGATACAACAGGCTCATGATTTCTTTGTGCGCTCTACATATTGTGTTTATATATAAAAAAATAGAGTCTGAAATATTTATCAGAAAAATTGCTTTGCATCTAAGTTTTGGAAAACATAGATTCATTTTACTTATGGAAGTGGAAGGTATAAAACCCAGTGCAAGGCTAAGTTTGCAAAGATCATTTTACTTTTCAAGAATTTTGGCTATGGCCTGATATATTCTCCTACAAATTTTACAAAAATAAAAACAGACAAATATATCAATAAATAGCAAAACAAAGTATATGAACTCTAATATATATATAGTGTATGTCATTTAGCATCCAATCCATCATCACTCAAATCAGTACCTGCAGAATTAAAATCATAATTTCCAAAAATGCAAACCACAAATTAAGAATACGAAAATAAGATTGGAAGGAAAATTTATTCATCCAAGTATAATATGTTTCAAGGGCATATGAAGCTTGAATAAGAAACTAACTAAAGGATTGTGCCAGCTCATAAAGATTGACACAAATGGGAATAAACCCACAAATCACAGAAATTGCTAAAATCTATAGTTTATAAATAAAAACTCTGGGAAGCAATCAAGTGCTTAGCAGAGAGAAGTTCTAGGAGAATGTTTCATATAATATAAGATATACAATTATACATCTTCAAAGTCTCAGATGCTCAATTACTGTTGACAAATCAAATAATTGCATATCAAATATGAAATATCTACTGCAGTAGATCTAAGTATACAATACAGAAATTTGGTACAGAAATTATGAATTTTACTAAACCATTCATAACCTAAAACACCAAGCCAAATTGGTGAAATTTTTTTATTCAGGCACGGAACATAGTTTAGCTCAACGATAAAAGGACATAGCACATAGAAACACAACACACACTGCAACAACGTCTTGTTTAGATCAAATACTAAATCTTCCCTCTACTTCATAAGACCACATTTTTTATTATTATGGTTTCAGTCTGTGATCTCGACCATCATCATCATTCCAGTTTCTTCAGAAAATCTTCGTTGTCTACCAGAACCTGTCAATTCAAACAAATATTTTAGCAAATTTGAAAACTTAATCTAAGTAGAATCTTCAGTAGTTTCACAACAGCTGAACCGAACCAGACCAGACTCATCTATCTCTCAAATGTGCAGATACATACCGTTTTCCAACCATCTGGATCGAGGAAGGAGACAATCTTGGTGCCGAGTCCATGAAGAGGTCCGGCATCTCTAGTGATCTTTCCTCCTAGGTCTTGGTTGACTATCTTCACTACTTCACCGCTTTTGTACACATCATTCGTGCCTATTGCAATCTGAGAATAACATTAAGATCAATTAACCATTACAGGAAAGAACAAAAACCAATTAAAGAAAATATTAACAGTAGCAATAGTCCAAGTCCACACCTGTGCATATCATTGCCCTTTGTGTACTCAGTCACGCCGTAGTTATAGGTCAGCTCCAAAACTATTGAATCATATTCCTCACCATCTAGTGTCTACTAAATTTGCTGCAGTTTTCAACCTCAGCGAATAGAGGCTGGCTTCAATTTGCCATGTTCATCTTCCCCCGTTTTAGCTGAGAAGATATGATGTTGTTGGAGTTATATCGACAATAGCATAAGGTACTTAAATACATGTTGCTAAAACAGTAAATTAGCAGAGAAGTAATTTATAAAGTACCATCCAAATCTTTTGCACCAGCGATAATTTTTCCATTCAGTGAACTGTGATTCAACCTATTGATAAAAAGAAAAACAATGTGAAGCACATAATCTTCAAAACACCAGTTTAAAACCATTTAAAGAGATTAGAAGACTACAAAAGTGTTAAAACGATCACTTACTTCTTCTTTTTCTTTTTCTTCTTCTTCTTATTCTTTTCTTCAGTCAAGATAATGAACTCTCAAAGCCATAATTAGCTGCAGGGAAAATAAATAAGACAAAGTAACATATATCACCTCTTGTGAGAAGCAAAACAAATTAACGGCACATAAACTCGTCAATATACAAGATAATGAATCAGATTTCTCTGCATGTGACTCAGTTGAGTCCTCGATACGTTTTAAAAGGACTAGTTTTTCCATCTTCCTGTTGGTTGGGTCAAATGGTGCAAGCTTAGGATGAACAAACAATTAAAACCGAATCAGACAAACAACTTTAAAAGACCAAATTTAACTTGAGCGCTGTCATAATATGAAAGGATCTCTTACATAAAATCTTACTTCTTAATCACCCTTCACCACCTTGATCTCAATATTTTCATCAGCCATCATTGCTACAGCGAATTCAAAAAAAAGAAAGACAGATCAAAGACCAAATAACCTAAACATTTTCAATCTAATTACTCAATTCTACAAAATAGAGAATGATACTGTCGCTAATTGGTAAAGAAATTCTCACCTAATGAGAGACAATGAAGAAAACGAAGATGGAGAGGAGAAGCCGAGGCTTTATGGATGAGGTTATTTATGATTTATGGGTTTAATTGAATTAGGAAGCGGAACGCTGAGGGATGAAACAAAATCATTAAGAATGGATTTAAAAACAGAAGTAAATGATCGATAGTGTCTCTTGATTAATTTAGAGAAGAAACTGTGAGTTGAAGCGCTGGATAAATCATCACCATTGTTAACGTTAAAGAAGATTAGGGTAAGAGAAGTGCATTTTAGATGGGCTCGGTGAATATAATAAGCCTACAATAATAGTCCGTTTAAAATTTGGTTGGCTAAAGCATGTATGGCATGACAAAACAAAGCTCTCTGATTGGTTTGAATTTCCAATCCTACATGGATGCTCTAAGAGGGGTTTATTAAGCTCTTTTAATAAAGTAAGATTAAGATAAATTTCCAAAAAACAAGTAAAAATAGGAAATAAGTATAGTACATTAAAAGAAGCACTGCTCCGTTTTAGTCCATCTATTCTCAAGATTAGGGCTGGACAAAAAATCTGAATCCGAAGAACCAAACCGAACGCGATCCGAAAAAGTAGTACCGAATCCGAACCGAAATTGATTAAATATCCGAATGGGTTCAAATTTTTGGTATCTAAAGAACCGAAACCGAACCCGATCCGCACCGAAATATTTCGGGGTATCCAAATATATCCGAAATAGATTTATATAACTAAATATATTACTTATTTTTAGATTTAATGTGGATTAGAAACATCTAAAATATATAAAATATATACAAATAGTCAAAACTAAATGTCTAAAATAGCTAAAATATACTTTAAACACAAAAAGTACTTGAAATATCTATTGATTTTCTATTCAAGTATTCAAACTAACTAATTTATATGTTAATTTTAAGTATTTTGACATATGTTATTCAAATATTTTGTTTATAGATTTTGAGAAATTTAAAGCATATAATAATTTTTTTAAATTTAAAAATAATTTAAATGGGTTATCAGAACCCGAACCGAACCCGCAAAGATCCGAACCGAACCCGAACCGAAATTTAGAAATACCCGAATGGGGCTGAAATCTTCGAACTGAACCTGAATGGGTACCCGTACGCCCACCCCTACTCAAGACGTAGTTTTAAAAGTTTGATTTAGTGTTGGTATTTATTATTTGTAGTTTATTTTTATGATTTGAGATTTGGGTTTTTATAACCAGAATCTAGGATTGAAAATTAATATAAAATATATAATAAGAGCTTTTTTTTACTTTGTATACGGGTGGTACATTAAAACTTGCCATGAAATGATACTATTTCGGACAGCTGCGGCTCTGGCTTATTTACGGATTCGGTTTATGCTTGATGAACACAAAAAGGGCGGTACCACCTTGGGATCCAAGATTATCTAGAAGTGGTTCTTACTTTACTTGGAAAAAAATGTATAAGGTTGATCCTTTTATTATATTTGCCCCGCGTAGTTTTGGCATTCTCTAGTTGGCGAAGAGTTTTGGCGAGGCAAATCAAAGATGTCTGTAGCAAACATCTGCATTTCAGTTCCATGTCTATGATATTCTCTAGTTGGAGGGACATTGCTTGCGACCAAGCAAACGGTGGTATGTTGATCCAGTTTCACGCAAGATGCCACAAAACTGCAACAACGTCTTTTCTAAGTCACCTTGCATGTTTGGAGCTTCAACAACATACATGAAGTCGCAAAGGTCACATGACTTGAAGTGTTTGAGAGCCTCAGTTTTACTGCTTGCTGTGCAACTCCGACGGACTTACACAAGCATAATTTCTTCACTTGCAAGCATTTTATCCATTGTGTTTGTGAGGAGTACTAATAAGAAGTATTCTATTATTATCCTTTGTGTTTGCGTGAATTGGACTTTGAACACTCTTGTACTGACTACTGAGTCTTTAGATTCTGCATCTCATAACTATATAATATGTCCGTAGTTATTTGAGTTCTATTACTCGAAATTTATGATTTTTAAAACACAGATACTATTAAATTCATCTAAAAGTATTAAAAGAAACATGTATTAATTAATTTCCTCACAGTGACTGTATGACATAGAAATCATCCTAACACCAGCGAGTAAGAGAAACATACACATAGTTTTGTAAAAACATCACATAAACTTCAGAGTTTACATTTCTTCTCATGCACGGTGGAATTCCCGGAATGTAATGGCGACAACTAAGACGACAAATGAAGCAAGACCTACGTAAAACGTAATGGGTGATATATAGTATAATACTACGAAGACCATACCGAAACCCAATACAATGGAGTCTGCCTCAAAAATCCGTGAAAGGTGAGAACCAACCGGACGATAGAAAATATAATAAAAGGATCAACCTTATTCAATTTCTCAAGTAAAATAAGAACCACTTCTAGACAATAAGGTTTCTCCTAGAGGCCACACAAACTTACATGCATCCACATGCCTAACAATACGAAACCCATCAATAGCTAAAGAAAGAGTCCACACACCGTGAAAAATTAATGGAACAACGAGAGCTTCGTTCGTACTATCTCATTCTCCATTTCGATCAGATCCCGTACAAGACAAACATGAGAGACCATGCCGGTAAAGGGCAAACCCCAAACAACGCATAGCTTGTATTCCACAAAGGAGAAAATCCAGAAAAATGGTGGTATAGTGTCTTCAAATGCTTGTAGCTTGGATTTGGCACCTCCGTTAAAGCTCGAATAATGAGTAGGTCTTCAAATAAATCCACTATGGCACTCAGACCCATTCTGAAAATAAGAAGACATGATCTCACCCTTTTACAAGGCCATTGTTGGAAATAAGCTTAAAGATAACTTGAAGTCCAAGTTATAATAATCCTAAGTGAGTTAGGATTAGGAAGTGTTTTACCTAATGATTTTAGGAAATCATATTAACTATATAAAGAGATGCAAGAGTGTTGCATCCTTAAGAGTTTTGAGAGATTGTTGTGTGAGATTAAGGTTTTGAGAAATTTCCTTAAGATTAATAAAGAGAGAGTCTTTGTTATATTGCAATCTTTGAAACTATATTTGGTATCAAAGCAAGAATAAAAGATCCAACAACCATGGGAGATATTACAACAGTTGCGACGAAAACAAAAGGAGGTACTTCTTCAATCACATGTCCAACGCTAACAACAACCAACTACACCGTATGGACAATCCGAATGAAAATCTTGCTTAGGGTCAATAAGGTTTGGGAGGTTTTGGAAACAGAATCTTTGGATGGTGAGAAGAACGGCATGGCAATAGCTTTACTAGTTCAATCAATCTTGGAAACCCTAACCCTGCAACTTGAAACAGCAAAGAAGATCTGGAATGCGATCAAAGCTCGGTATATTGGCGCATATAGAGTAAGAGAAGCAAGGTTACAAACACTAATGTCAGAATTCGATCGATTGAAGATGAAAGATAGCGACTCCATTGATGACTTTGCAGGAAAGTTATCTGAAGTTTCATGAAAATCAGCTACTTTAGGAATTTTCATGGAAGAATCTAAACTGGTCAAGAAATTTCTGGCGAGCCTCCCCCCTAAGAAGTACATCCACATTGTTGCATCCATAGAACAGATGATTGACCTAAACACTACTGGCTTTGAAGACATAATATGGCGTAAAGACCTATGATGAAGAGCGTATAAAAGCAGCAGAAGAAGAACAACAACATAATCAAAACATTAATCTCATGTATGCTAATATGGAGACACAATCATATCTTGATCAACAAGGTAACTACAGAGGTAGAGGTAGAGGTGGAAGATACTACAACAACTACAGGGGAAGAGGTCGTGGAAGATCATACTGGGATAATAGAGAACAAGATTTTTCTGAAGTAACATGCTACAGGTGTGATAAAAAGGGCTATTATGCAGCTACATGTCCTGATCAATTACTAAAACTGCAGGAAACACATGAAAATAAAGAAGAAGAAACAAAGCTGATGGTCTCATGATGCATGAAGTAGTATACCTCAATGAAAAGAATGTGAAACCAAAATAATTTGAGTCAAGTATGGATGGAGATAGGATATGGTATCTAGACAATGGTGCTAGCAACCATATGCCAAGAAACAAAAACTACTTCAAACAAATCGATGAGACTATCACAGGCAAGGTACGGTTCGGTGATGACTCGAGAATTGACATTAAAGGCAAAGGGTCAATTCTGTATATAAGTCAAGGGGGAGAATAGAAGCTACTTGCAGACGTCTATTTCATACCAAGTCTAAAAAGCAACATTATAAGCTTAGGGCAAGCCACATAATCTGGTTGAGAAGTACGAAAGAAGGAAGATTATCTACGTTACATGACAAGAATGGTAATCTCATTACAAGAGCAAACAGATCAAGGAATCGTCTGTATAAGGTGCTTATGGACATAGTAGACCTGAAAGTATTACACTTAGATGTCCAAAACGAATCAGCAAGTGGCATGCCTAGGCTGGGTCACACTAGGGTTGAAACAATGAAGCTAATGATACGGAAGGAGAAGGTTATATGGTACCAAAGTTTGGAGTTGAAAAAGAAACATGTGAATCATGTATGCATGGGAAGCAAGCATTCCCTTAGTCAACAACTTACCGTGCAGACGAACCTTTGGAACTCATTCATGGAGACCTTTGTGGTCCTATATCACTAGCTACAGCAGCAAGAAACAGATACATATTTGTACTAGTGGATGATCACTCTAGGTACATGTGGACGATACTTCTGAAAGAAAAAAGTGGAGCGTTTGAAAAATTTAAAAGTTTCAAAGCTATGGTGGAACAAGAAACAAAACAAAGTATTAAGACATCGAGGACCGACAGAGGTGGGAAATTTACATCATTGGAATTTCAGAGCTTATGTGAAATCTCAGGAATTCAGAGACTTCTTACCACTTCTCATATCCCATAACAAAATGGAGTTATGGAAAGAAGAAACATAACTCTACTAGAGATGACAAGAAGTATTCTCAAGCACATGAACATACCAAACTATCTATGGGGAGAAGCTATAAGACATGCCACATACCTTATCAACAGACTTGCAACAAGATCCTTGAATCAACAAACACCATATTAAGCTCTCAGAGGAATAAAGCCTAGTATTAAACATGTACGAGTGTTTGGATGCATCGGCTGTACTAAGATGGAAACGCCACATCTAAAGAAGCTTGATGACAGATCTAGAACACTAGTTCACCTAGGAACCGAACCAAGATCCCAGACATACATAACGTGTGATCCAACCACCCGAAAAGTGATAGTAAGCAGAGATGTAGTTTTCGACGAAAACAAATCATGGAAGTGGGACAATATAGTGAGTGAATCGGAAGATGAACCATGAGCTTTCAAAATTAGTTTTGGTGCCTTTGGAAATCAAGGTATACAAGAGGCTGAGATAGAAGGAGATCAGAATGATATCCCTGAGCAAAATGGTCAAGAAGATATCGAAGTTAATGCTGAACATGAAGACAGTGATCACAATGATGATCAAAGTGATACTCCCACGGTTCAACCAAACATTATCAGATCAACAAGAACAAGCAAGGTACCAAGTTACCTTAATGATTATATATATCTTGGAGAAGTCGAGAGAGAACGCCTTTTACTACTCATAAATGAAGAACCTTGGGACTACTCAGAAGCGGTAAAAGAGAAAGTAGGGAGAGCTGCTTGTGAAGATGAAATCGAAAGCATAATAAAGAACAAGACGTGGGACTTGGTAAACTTACCCAATGGAGCCAAAGTAATAGGACTCAAATGGATTTTCAAAATCAAACGCGATTCTGATGGAAGCATCAACAAGTATAAATCAAGACTAGTAGAAAAAGGCTATATACAATGTCATGGAGTAGACTTTGAAGAGGTGTTCGCTCCTGTTGCTCGTATTGAAACTATCAGGTTCATTATTACACTTGCAGCCTCAAACAGATGCGAAGTACATCACTTGGACGTCAAGAAACCTTTTTACACGGAGAATCGAAAGAGGATGTCTATGTGATGCAACTAGAAGGTTTTGAAATCCAAGCAGTGAAGATAAGGTTTATAAGTTAAACAAGGCACTATATAGACTGAGACAAGCTCCACGGGCATGGAATGAGAAACTAAATAAGGTTCTTGAGAAGCTGAACTTTTCAAAGTGCTCAAAAGAACCGTTTGTGCACCGCAAGAAAATTGATGGCTGTCTTCTCTTTAGTAGCTGTATACGTTGATGATCTACTTATTACAGGAAAAACCAAAGACATGATTAAGGAGTTTAAAAGAGAGATGTCAGAGATTTTTGAAATGAGTGACCTTTGACTCTTAACGTACTATCTAGGGATAGAGGTCTTGCAGCAGAAGGAAGGAATAACACTACAACAAGAAATATATGCACTCAAAATACTTGAAGAAATCAGCATGATAGAGTGTAATGCAGTACACATACCAATGGATACTGGCCTTGTCTTGTCAAAAGCTCAAGAAGAAGCAAGTGTGGATGAACAAGAGTTTAGGAGAAACATAGGATGCCTTCGTTATCTGTTACATACACGTCCTGATTTAGCCTACAGTGTTAGACTCTTAAAACGATATATGCATCATCCAAAGACCTCTCATGCTGCTTCACTAAAACATGTACTGAGATATTTAGAGGGAACTATGACTTATGGCTTAACATTCAAAAGGGCAAACAAGATGGAGCTGGTAGGATATTGCGACAGTAGCCACAATATAGATGAAGATGATGGAAGAAGTATTACATGCCACATTTTCTACTTCAACGATTTTTCTATTACATGGTGTTCTAAAAAGCAAGAAACCGTAGCGTTATCATCTTGCGAGGCTGAATTTATGGCAGAAACTGAAGCAAGCAAACAAGCAATATGGCTTGAAAACTTGCTTGGAGAGATCACTGAGACATCAAACGAGAAAGTACAATCCGAATTGACAACAAATTAACAGTAGCATTAACAAAGAATCCGGTGTTTCATGGAAGGAGCAAACACATACACAAGAAGTATCATTTCATACGTGAATGTGTGGAGAATGGTCAAGTTGATGTTCCACATGTTCCGGGAATAAACCAAAAGGCAGACATACTAACCAAGGCACTAGGAAGAATCAAGTTCAAGGAGATGAAAGAGCTAGTTGGAGTTCATCAAGTTAACTTTAAGTTTAAGGAGGTGAATGTTGGAAGTAAGCTTAAAGATAACTTGAAGTCCAAGTTAGAAGTCCACAACCAGAAAAAAAACATATTCGGGGCGAAGTTATCACCGGAAAGCTTGTGGATAGATGTAGATGTGAAGCGACTCGACGTGGGTGGGGAAGAAACCGATCATACGAATCGGCGGATTCTCTGATGCTCTCTCCATCACCTCCGATCTCAGTTACTCCTCCCTCGCAGGTAACTTTCTAATCGCTTCTCCGATCTATTAGCTCTTAAATTTAAATCTCATCAGCATCATAACTAGTAGGTTTCACATAACTTTGATTATCTAAGGATAGTATCTACTCTGGAGATGTTGCTGTTAGATGGAGAACAAAGGGTTTGAGATCTGTAGTTTTCTTACAGAACACAGTGTTTCTCAAGTTGTCCTGAAACATCTGGATGTAAATAATCACAAATGTAGCTAATTAATTATATGAAATAACCATTCAGTGTCTCTATTTCATGACAACTTGAGAAACACTGTGTTCTGTAAGAAAACTACAGATCTCAAACCCTTTGTTCTCCATCTAACAGCAACATCTCCAGAGTATATACTATCCTTAGATAATCGAAGTTATGTGAAACCTAGTTATGATGCTGAGGAGTGAAGAAATTTAAATTTAAGAGCTAATAGATTGGAGAAGCAATTAGAAAGTTACCTGCGAGGGAGGAGGAGCGACAGCTCTTAACCGAGATCGGAGGCGATGGAGAGAGCATAAGAGAATCCGCCAATTCGTCTGATCAGTTTCTTCCCCACCCATGTTGAGTCGCTTCCCATCGACATCTATCCACAAGCTTTCCGGTGATAACTTCGATCCCGAATGTGTTTCTTTTTCTTATTGTTGTGGAGATAAAAATATTCAAAAACTTCTGCTGACAATGAACTTCCATTTTGTCATGTAGACATGTGGTTTTGGTTTATTAAATCGGTTTAGTTAATTTGATTTTTGGTTAATCTCACCGAAGATATCAGTTTGGTTCGTTCTCGACTATTTTGGTATTTTTTTTCATATTGAACCGATACTTTAGATTTTGATTTAAACTTGCTAAAAACTTGGATAATTGCGGTTAATTTGGGTTAGTTTAGTTTAAAATTTGATATAAAAAATGAAAAACAACTTAACTGACTACAAAACAATAACCACACAATATTTAAAAAGCTTTTCAAACTAAACTAAATTCAAAACATGATATGAACAAAAAAGGGAGATTTTGTTCAATTCAATTCGATCAGATATTAACTCCAGGGCTGATAATAAAGTAATACATTTTTCAACATAGCAGAAACGGACTTATGATTGGGCGGAGTTTTGTTGGGGTCAAAATCGGTACGACGGAATCAGTGACCAAAAATCTCTGCAAAACAAAGCTATGTTTTATAAATTTACGTTGTTTTATAAAACGTAAGGACTTTCCGAACAAAGGAAATCCACGCAAAACTTGGAAAATTGTCATCTCGGAAAACGAACAAAACAATCTCCGATTACGCGATTGTCTAAGTTAAGCAAAAATCGCAAAAAAACCGCATTACGAGCATGGTTCAACCGAACCAGTTCGACGTACTACGAGCCGAACCAGCCGGTTCAGCTCGCCGTACGGCGAACTGGTCCGACCCAAATCAGCTCGCCGTGCGGTGAGCTGAACCAGCTGGTTCAGCTCGCCCCACGGCGTGCTGGTTCGGCCAGACCAGCTCACCGTGCGGCTCAAAACAGTTCGCCGCATGGCGAGCTGGTCGTCTCAAACCAGTTTGCAGTACGACGAGCTGAACCGGCCGGTTCGGTTCTCCGTACATCGAGCTGTCTGTCCCGAGCTTTCTTCCGTGCACTCCCGACGCGAAACGTCCTTCCTTTGACTCCAACCATGCTCTGAACCGTGGTCGGAATGTCTCTTGTTTCGTATATTGTCTAAACTACGCGGTTAACTTGAGTTCGTATTACGAGAACGTCATCGCATCAGGAAACGATCTTGTCTAAAGTCATAAAACGGTTTTTATCGCAAAACGGCTCGGAAAGTCCTAAATCGCGATAAAGGTCCATTTATGATTCAGACGAAGTCCAACCCAAAGATGCAATGACGGTTTAACCATTTACTCGCAGAAAGAAGATAAATGTCAAGTTTGGAGATTAATAGAAGATTTCCGAAGATATATGGAAGATTTTCGAAGATAAATGGAAAGATCGAGATAAATGGAAGATTTCCGATAAACTCGAATCAGGGCTAAAAGGAAGGACCAAACCGCCTAAGGAGGAGTATATAAGTAGAAGGCCAAGGACAGAAGCAAGACACAATTTCCAGAGCTCTCACCACCAAAACTTAGCATTTAGAAACTTTCCGTTTTTGTTATCGAGCTGCGTCTCAACTAGGGTTTAGACTTAGAACTAGGGTTTTCAGCCGTCAGTTCTCTTAGCCAAGGCTTACTCTCGTT
>JABAYD010003373.1:0-11895 GCA_014822095.1 Diplotaxis tenuifolia
AAAGTTAAGAAACTTTCTGCTAAAAGACTTTGCTAAAATACTTGCGATAATGATGCCCTACAATCCTTTATTTCCGTAGAATATACCGACGGGTATTTTCCACTTATACATTAATATATAACAGTAATTAATTAAGGACAATGCAATACAATTCTAACATACGCACAATCGCAAAAGACTCCCGCACCAGATATGTTATTATTCGCGTTTCAGATCAGTGATGCTTAGAGAGCGGTTGCGGACATATAGCTTTTTCGATACGCAACTGCAGATGCTGGAAAGAACATCTGGCCAACCCCTTCCGCTTTGAGATGAGGAACCAGCATCTTCAAAGACAACTAAATTAAGAGACAAAAACAATGTCAAATTCTAATGGTAACAATTCTAGAAAAAATGTAATATAAGAGGAGAAGCAATGACTCGCACCAACGGTCAAATTGCAACGGTAAACTAAATTGACCGACATGTAATTTCGAAAAAAAAACATTCAATATAAAATGTGCAAAAGGTGATTTTGGGCATGTCGCCCGGATTCAGATCACTTTTGGACGGAATATTATTATCTAAATTGAAATATCGAAAAGCTGAATTCGGATATATGAAAAAGATTATGGTTGTAAGACTTGGAACTTTCATTGTAAACAAAAAGATGCAATATAAAGAAAATATAATAACTTACACCAAAAAGTCTGAGGCTATGCCAAATGCGTAGAGGAGAAGGGAATGGATAGAGCAGTTGACCAGTGGCGGATAGAGTAACAACAAATAGATGATAGATGAGAGAAAGTGGACGAGGGTTCATGCCGCCGAGTAGAGCCATCAAGCCCGACGAGCCATAGCCACCACTAGAGAGGTAATCAAAGCAGCTTTGTCGCATTGCCTCTTTTGCTTCATCTGTCGATGCAATTAGCACTTGAGAAAATGCATACCCTAGTGTGTTCACCGTCGCTGACATTGGCTACACCATATAAAACCATGTAATATTTTCAATTTTTGTTGAGGTTGTTTTTGATAGTTTTGTTTTTAGAATGTCATGTTTTAGATTAGTACGTGACGTATGCTAACCTTTCGAATAACATAAAAGGACTTGATAACTTCTGAGACTTTGTTTACATCACCGAGGTATTCCAATGGTTGGAGAAGGCGACGTAGGATGAGAATGTCAGATAGTAAAACCATCATTCCAGCTGCGATTGCTGGATGACGCATGTTGAATGCATCTCCCAGAACAATCACACCTTTCTTGTTGCTCAAAGTAGCTGACATGCGTTTTAGTGGCATCACTTTTATTTGTGCTCCCTCATCGATCCCTTTCAAAAATATTTTGCTGAGTTTATGAGGTACCTGATAAAGTAAGTGTTAAAGAGATGCTAATCTGGACCCATGGACTGCTTTTAAATGTTAGAATGTGAGTATATATGGCACGTCAACGTAACAGTAACATCAAGTTATTTAATATATATATATATATATATATTAGTATTAAATTGATCAGATATTATGTTACAAAAAAAAACTGATCAGGTATTAATCATTAGCCTATAATGCATGCGTACCTGAGGAGCCATATTGTTTCTCAAAAAGTTGGTCATTTCACCATTCGCAATAGAAGGAATTTTTCCGGGTAAAATCTCGACACTACAACGAATGTCAGTGCTGCTTATTTGATACATCATGATGAAGGATGGTTTAGCCATTACCAAGTGTAAGTATCCAGGTTCTTCGAGCTGACAATTCTTTGATATGTAACCAACTTGGTACGACATAACTTCCGCCTATAATTGAAAAAATCACAGATGCTTATGAACTAGCTGAATATAAATGAAAGTCAATAACATGATCAGTTCTATCCTTAATTTTTTAGTGTAAGATTGAAGTCTAGTCGGTTTAAAGCTAAGCTTACATCATTATCGTTGATGGACCGTCTAAGGTTCGAGAAGCAACCATCGCATACCACAGTGAGAGGTGCAATGAGCGTCGTTTCTTCGCCTGAGCTGTTCTTGTATGTTACTCCTTTGATCACTCCATTTTCTTCTACCAAAGATTTTACCGTTCCTTCTTCCAGCTTCACACTGCCAATCAAGTTTTGGTGTAGTTATAAAGAAGATCGAGGCTATTATATTGTCAAGTATAGTAGTATATATATATATATATTCTAGGAACTTGCTACTATTATGTTATTTAGGAGGCAATAGCAAAAGGAACGTCAAAAAAGTTGAATTACTAGGTTTTGGATCCGAATTAATTAGGTCAATACATCCCTCTAGCTTGTTAAATTATTCTCGTTAGGACCAGACCTCTCCCAACAACCACTATTAAATTGTGTGGGGGCAAACTCAGCTAGCTCTCGAAAAACCGACAATAACATAATACATGCAATTATTCTAAAAAAATATTCAATAGGTATTTGCCGTATTGTTGTAGCATAGCGAGATAACCAACTTAACTTTGGTTTAATCAAGATGCAGTAACCAAATTTTCGCAAACATTTGAGTTAGTGTCTCGCGAATTTTTATTTTATAGAAAAAACATTTGTAAACGTTAACGTTTATTAATAAATTTCTCAATATTAGTATGGGAAAAGGATTATGATTCAGTTTTTTTTTAATATATTAATCACTTACGAAGAATACTTATTTTGAGCTTCGTTCTCATTATATAAAAAAAATTAATAACGTATGGAATGTGTTATGTTTCTTATACGTTCGATTGAAATCAGTTACACATTTGTGTGTAATTCTTAACATAATATATAGTAAAGTAGTGAATAGAGAGATACGTACTTTGGGAGAGAAGAGGCTTTTTGGCGTAGTCGCTGTACAAAACGGCCATTGTGAAAAGATCGACCAGTAGGTTCATAAGGAAAGTTCTTGTCTTCCAATGGAAAGGGTATGAGGGCTTTGTTCCCATCCTTATAAAGTGCTAAGCCTGGGGCTTTCTGTGCATCGATTTCTTCCAAACAATCTACATATACAGACGCAAAATTTTAGTTAGGAAACAAATAGACAATATGAGTAATATATGCACATGAAGATGTAAGTGAAGCGGAGACAGACCTTGAAGGCCAAGGTTAGCTAGCATGAGTCGTCCTCCAGGTTGCATAAACTCACCCATCATTCTCACAGGTTCGCTCATGTCCCTCTCTATCACATGTACTCGACGTCCGTCCTTTAAAGACAATGTCAACATATATGTTAGTTTCAGTCGCAAGTATATGGTGTAAAAGTTAAACATTCAACTGTTCACGTACAAACAGAATAAGAAAATAGTTAACGACGTTGAATTCTAAATTATCGTGTTTTCAAGTGAATCAATTAACAATAATCTGATTCGCATTTATCTTTTATATATTAAGTTAATTACTAATATGTGATTTAATTCATTTAATTAATACTTTTCATCACGTTCAAACGTGGTAATTGTGGAAACAATGTATAGGTGATTCTGATACGGAGTATTATGAACTATCAAATTCAGATTGTTATGAGTTAAAACTAATTGGCAATAAAAAAATAAACATTTACTCTATATATTAATTGATGATTAACAAACAAAATTACGGTGCCAAAATAATACTTGTACGCTGAACTGTCACGCCAAATTTAATTACCTTAGCAAGAGCATAGGCGAGAGCTGAGCCGCCGACACCAGCTCCTACGATGATGACGTCTGGACCACCGTCTCTTCTCTCCTTGACTGCCGTATCCGCCAACTTGGTTGTCTTCTTCCTCCGGTTGCTGACGTGGAATATTGCCCAAGTCAGCACGACGGCGAGAAGCGTCGTCCACAAGCAGACTTGCGTAAAATACATATCCATATTTATCAGCTATTACTCAGTATGGTTTATGAGATGAGAGAGATGAGAGAGCTGAGAATGCCCGAGTAACATATTTATACTCAACACGGGCGTGGCATCACTACATGCAAAATTAAAATGGTTAAATAAAAAAAGCAATAAATTGTTATTTTTTTGTTGTCCGTATGAGACGTCGTTATAATCTCTGACTTCTCTAAGTTGACACTGTCCATGCTAATAAATATTTTTGTACTGTTCGGAACAAGCAAAGAAAAAGGGACAATATTATTGACATTTCTGAAATCTTGACTGACGAAGTATTAAATAAGTAGATAAATGAGTTAACGTCAATCGACGTTTTCGATAGTCAGAGTATTTACCGTACTAAACTGGTTGTTGAGGTAAATTTCATTTTACAAGTGAGACATATTCTTCTAGTTAGGGTTAAAGAATGTCTAGAATAAATTCTGAATTTTCAAAGTTACGAAATGGTTTTCAAAACCAAATATTGGTCAGTCAACCATTTAGTTTGGTTTTACAAAAACATATATATTAAAATATTCTATTGTCCAGTTCAAAAAATATTCTAATGTTCAACATGTATTAATTTCAAAAGAATAAATGTAAAAAACACCAAATCTATTGACAACAACATTAGACCAAGACATAACTAAAAGTGTAGAGTATGAATTTTCTTTTGAATGAAATTTGACGAGGTCGCACTCTATATGAAGACAGCTCTTTTTGGCATTATATATAGATTTTCATGAGCATGTAGGTTAACCCGCAAGCCTCGGGTGCAGATTTTGCATGCGAGACTCGTTTTTAAGTGCACTGAGAATTAAAGCCTAAGCCTATCCCATGCGGAACGGGTTAGATGAGACAAACCGGCTTCAGCCAGATATTATAAGTTATTTGTACTTAGAACTCGACTTATTGAAATGTAGTAAATATAGATGCCGGTGGTCGCCGTTACAAGCAGTAATCAGTGGTTTATAATTATATGACAACTTGTTGATAGTAAATGAGAATTCGATAAAAAAAAGCCCGAACTTTGCACGAATTGCCAAATAAAACATGAACTCGAAACTGACCAAAAAAATATTGTACTTTCTTTGACTTTTTAATTTTATTGGAGAACTTATCATTGACTCGCCATTTCGGCACACCGTGATCTTGTAGACGACGTTATTCTCACGTTAAATATAGTAAAACGACGTCGTTTTGTATGCTTTTAAAACAAAAAAAAAAATCAATCTTAGGACTGGAACTCAAGAACTCAAAGCCAAACAATATGATCTTCCGCCACTGAGCTAGTGACACTTTTGATGAAATCTCTAACATACTTTTTATTATTGAGTATCCAAAAAAATCTTTAAAAACTTTAAAATTTCACAAAATTCAAAAATCAAGAATAATCTGAAAATATTAAAATAAAATTTTAATTTACAAATGAAATTTATTTTCGCTAAAATTAATTAAAAATTCATAAAAATCTAAAAAAAAATCCAAAAACTGCGAAAAAACTAAGGATTATAAATCTTCATTTTTGTTGTATATTCATCCAATATCATATTTTAGCAAAAACATTTGTTATAATATCATTTGTTTATTTTATCTTAATTATCAGTTTTCTATTTTATCTTAAATAAATTATTCATACTAAAATCTATAGTGTGATAAATATAATTTTTTTTATTTTCATCTTACATACATTAATTTATATAAAAATAGGTTTCAAAATTTAAAATCATTATATTTAATTCGTTGCATTTCTTTGAATTATTTTAGATTTTTTGAAATTTCTAATTTTTTGATTTTTTTAAACAAAAAAAATTATTTGTAATTTCAGTTTTAATTTCACTTTTTCAGAATTTATTTTTCATTTATTTTGGAATTTTTAAAAAGGAATTCATATTTTCTAGATTTTTTGATACTCAATAAAAGAAAATATGTTAGAGATTTTCTTAAAAGTATCACTTGTACAATGGCAAGAAACCTCGTAATTTGGCCACGAGCTCTCAAGTTCGACTCAAGCTATCAACATGTTTTTTGATAATAAAAACTGGTAAAACAATATCGTTTCATCCCATCTCAAAATGACGTCGTTATACTTAACGACCTTAGCAAACGTCGGTCAATAATTCTGTCAAGTTTACTAACGGCGTGTTTAATTGGCGAGTCAATGATAAGTTACTGATTAAAATTTAAAAGTCAAATATAGTTTAGTGTTTTTTTGGTCAGCCAATATGTTTGTATTTGTTTTAGCAATTCATGTAAAGTTTGAGCTTTTTTTTTGCCGAATTCTCGATAGTAAATGCATTTAACTCGTTAGCGCAGTAAAATGCCACAACAGTTAAACATCAAATTAGATAAATGAATAATATCTAATTTATGAAAGAACATTAAAAATCCTGTTATTAGAATTTAAATTTAAAGGCACTATGCGATAAAAAATAATAACAAATTTTTGAAAATTTATTTAGAACATTTATTATCTAATCTGTTAATTTAGAATCCTATTTTTATCTACTACTCACAAGTCATAGTACACTTAAAGAATTAGTTAATATGACATATTTGATTATTTACATTAATAATCAACTAACAATGAATTTCAATTTTATTTTATTTTTAATATAACAAAATCTGTTAAGAAAAAATCTAACAAAATCTTACTTAAACTTTAAATATTTTTTTATAAATAACACATTGATAAATTTCATGATTAGTAATACAATACTATTCTAAATCAACGTAAACTAAAATTTTATTATAAAACAAAAAAAATATTTATATAATTATATCCTGTATTATATAAAATAGCAGTGCCATGTGAATTATATATGAAAAATTATATTACATCGGAAAATTAACAAATTCTATATTCTTAAGCGGTTTCATTTAATAAATATCACTCCTCATTAAAATGAGTTTAAAATTCATAAAATATATAGTATTTTTATAAAAAAAATATATTAACATAAGTTAAACTTTTATATCTACGTCTATATATTATCTTTTTATTTATTTGGAAACTCTCAACAGTATATTGGTAAAAATAATTATATAAAAAGTAGACTATAATAACCTTTAGTTAATATACTATTTAAAAATATGTTATAAGAAAACTATGAAATTTTAGTAATTTATATGAAATATTAATGATAAATCAAATTATAACTATAAGTTTATTTTTAATTATAATAAAATCTTTTGAGAAAAATTTAAAAACTATTATCATAACTTCAAATTTTAATAAATTTACCATAAATTCAAAGTTTTCTTGACAAAATATAAAATTTTGAAAATAAACATTCAAACTCCAAATGATAATATTTCAAATTTTACTAAAAAATAATAGATAATAAGGAAATAAATTTTGAAATGCACCACAAAAAACTAACCATAGATGTTGTATAAATTAAAGCCAAAGTTTAGTATATGATTGAGGGTATTTTCTAAAAGTAGTACATAATTTGTGGTATTTTAGAAAATTTCTAAAAATATCTGCACAGAAACAATTTCTCAAAATATTCGCACTGACGTGCGGGTTAAAATCTAGTTTATACAGTAAATAAAACTTCTTGCGGTTAATAATATCAGATGTAGTAAATATATATAAGGTTTTGACACAGTAGTATTCGATTGAAGTTATAATTTTCTCATTATTTGTAAACAGAAATTAACCTAGCTGAGGATGAATTTAAAAAAAAAAAGTATTTTGTCTGCAATACAAATATTATTTTGTCACAGCGCTACGCAAATTTTTTAGGGATGGAATTATTTTTATTTAGGAAAAATTTTAGATAACAATTTATTTAGAATAATATTTCTTATTAAAAAAAAGTACAAATTAGAACTTAATATTTTAAAGTTTTTGATTACTCCAGAGACAAATTAAACTCTCAACCCATTGTTAATAAAAAAACTCTTAAACCGTTTAAAATTATATTCATTTAAACGATAAAATATAAATATTCAATTTATATGATATATAAATAACCTATAAACTTATCTGTTAATATATTAGTTTACGCATATATTTATTTAAATAATAATGTAATGATCTTATACGATAAATATCTGATAAGAAAAATGGATGATACAGTTCACGGTTCAAAAAAAATATTCTATATAAATTATAAAAATTTTGTACTTAGTAATTTTATATTAAAATATTATCTAATATGAATAATTGTTAAATTATATGTCACCATTTATACAAAAAATATTTATTTATAAAAAGAAAAAAAAATCTGCTTAGGTCACTTTCTAGTTTAGAGTATTAAGAATTAAGAAAAAGTGGGGTTTATGATTATTATTAAACACATGTAACTGCAACTGTCCGAGATACTATGTTTGTTGATCGTTGTTCATCAGAGACGAATTAAACTTTCAAACCGTTGTTGATAAAAAAACCCTCTCAAACAGTTAATTTAAAAATAAAATTATATACGTAACAATTTTTTTTTAATTCTGAAGATATAATGTATATATATAATCTTTCTGAATTACAAATACACGAACCAAACGAACGTAGCGCGACAGCATTATTTATTTAAGAATGATACAGTATCTTTCATCTGTCCCCTTCTCCTAGCTAGGAAACATTGATTGCTAGCATCAACGTTTAGAAAGTATTTGCACCCATAAAGTTTTTGCGATACGCAGCTGCGTTAGCTGGCGACAACATTTGCCTCACCCCTTCAGCTTTGAGACGGGGACCCAACATTCTCCAAGACAACTAGTCATTTGCATCAACAGTCAACACATACATATATATATATATATATATAAACAACATTATTAGTGTAACATAAACAAAAAATAACTAAGAAAACAATCATTTGTATACATAGAGAAAAAAACTAGAAGGAGATATATCTAATGGATTACGTACCCACAAAAGTTTGAGGCTGTGCCAAATGCGACGAGGAGAAGGGAAGGGATAGAGCAAAGAGCCAACAGAGAATAGGGTTATGGAAAAGAGTTGGCGGATGAGGGAGAGTGGTCGCGGGTTCATGCCACCGAGCAAGGCCATCGTGTCTGACTTAGCAAAGCCACCACAACAATGGTAATCAAAGAAACCCTGTCTCATTGCCTCTTGTGCTTGGTCCGTAGATGCAACCAATATTTGAGACAATGCACTCCCCAGTGTGTCCACCGTTGAAGACATTGGCTTCACCATACAACGCTTATATATTATGATTTCTTTTAAGACATGCTAAAAGTCATGTATTTTGAATTTTCATGTTTTATAATAATTATTGAACAAGCCACATCATATTATAGGTTGCACATATATACTCACCTTGCGGATATTGTAAAAGGATTTGAGGATTTCTGAGATTTTGTTAGAGTCACTAAAGTTGCTCAATGGCTTGAGAAGACGACGTAGAATGGTAATATCAGACAGTAGAACCATCATTCCAGACGCAATTACTGGATGACGCATGTTGAATGCATCTCCTAGCACAATCACTCCTTTCTTGTCGCTCAATGTCGCCGACATGTTCTTTGTTGCCACCACTTTCATTTTTGCTCCTTCATTGATCCCTTTCAATAATATTTCACGTAGTTTTGAAGGTATCTGCATTAAGAATCGAATAAATTTCTTGAATCTAGAGTTTCTATTGTGTACTATTTTCAGATCACACCTATATTTACAATTCAGCAAAATAAATAATGTCAAATTCATGTGTTTTAAAATAATAATAATAATAATAATAATAATAATAATGTCAAAGTCCTAATATCACTTGGATGAAAATGGTTGATCTGATGTGAGTATGCATATTTACGAATAGGAACACACATTTAACCCCAAAAAAAAATTGAAGAACAAAGATCCAAACACAATTTTATATTCATCTTGTCAAATTACATACCTGAGGAGCTATAGTTTTCTCGAAGAAAGTAGTCATTTCACCTTTTGAGATAGAAGGAACATTATCAGGAGAAACCTCAGTGAAAAAACAAACTTCATTGCTGCTATTTTGATACAATAATGTTAATGATGGCTTAGACATTATCAAATGTACGGTGTCTGGTTCTTCAAGCCGACAATTCTTGGAGATGTAACCAATTACACGTGATAAAACCTTCGCCTATTTGATACAATGATGTGAATGTTTGTTAACCAGCTAACTTAACGAAAGTAACACATCAACTCTAATTCATCAAAAACTACTCTACTTATGAGAATACTCACATTGTTTTCGCTGAAAGACCGACGAAGGCTTGAATAACAACCGTCACAAACCACGGTAAGAGGTGCCAAGGCTGTTGTTTCTTCGCCTGAGCTGGTCTTGTATGTAACGCCTTTGATCACTCCTTTTTCTTCTATCAAAGATTTTACTGTCCCTTCTTCGAGTCGTACACTGGCAATTAATGTGTACACAATATTTAGAGATTCTCAATGTTCTAAATCATTGGTAAACTTCTAAATGGTTGCAATATCACATACTTGTGTTATTCATAAAGTTTATAATTACTTGATTCCTTACAATTCAAAGAGACCATGAACCCATCCCGACCAATAAAATATTTTCAGTTAGTGCTATACATTTTTTTACAATCTTAGAGCATCATCGCTTTGTCTCTCTAAAAGGTCTCTCAACTCTGTTATATTGATATTTGAAGATTAATTAATTTAAATATTTGTTAAAAAGTTGTATCAATAAAATAAATTTTCACATCGATACTTGGAGAAATTTTCACTAATATATAAAAGATTATGATCAATCTATTTTACTACAAATTGTTTTTAAGTTGGAAACTCGTTGTAAACTTGAATTTATATTAAATTGTAAGAAAAGAATAGCCTCTCGCACTTTTTGTAAAGTTTCTTCGGTTATAACTGATTCTCATTTTTTATTCTTTTTTTTTCTTACTTTTACATTTTCTGTTACTGTTTGAATACATGCTATTAGAGCACCAGCGTCCCAGTTTCATTATCCCAGTTTTTGATAATGGTTTCTCTTAGTTATGGATTATTTACTTAAATCAAAAGAAAATAAATAGACAGTTACCAATCCTCAATCTGTTGGTTTGAAAAACGCTGGAAAGGAGGTTTCTGATAGCACGTGACAACTTGGAAAAAAAAGAATTTTTTTTTTCATTTTTTTCCTTTTTGATAGCACGTGTCAGCTGATGTTCATTTATTTTAGTAATGTTTTGTTTTATGTTTTTATTTTAAATTTTATGTTGAAAATGTTATCTTTTAATATGTTTTTAAGAACTTCTAATTAAAAAACTACCATTGGAAAAACAAAATCGAACGGTTTCTTAATTAGATTTTTTAACTCCACCAAATACACTTATATACTTAAATAACTCCAAAGAAAAACTAATGAGTTTCTATGGATAATGGTATTCTTATGTGTTTGATTGGTTTTAGAAACAAACATACGTACTTGGAGAGAGAAGAAGCCTTTTGGCGTAGTCGCTGGACAAATCGGCCATTGTGAAAAGATCGAGCAGACGGTTCATAAGGAAAGTTGTTATTCTCCACTGGAAAAGGCAAGACGGTTTCCTTTCCATCCTTATAAAGTGCCAAGCCCGTCACTTTCTGCTCGTCTATTCCTTCCAAACAATCTAATTGTATATATTTACAAGTTATTAAACTAATTATGAAACTAAGCCAAAGCGTCACGACGTCGTTTCTGATTCACGTATGAAGGGGCGGTCAAACAAACCTTGAAGTCCAAGCTTAGCTAGCATCAAACGTCCTCCAGGTTGCATTATCTCACCCATGAATCTTTCTGGTTCTCTCAAGTCCCTCTCTATCACATGTACTTTCCTCCCGTCCTGTGATGGTAAAAATATCATCTATTCACAATTAGTGGAAAAGATAATTAATTAAAACATATATATATGATTGTTTCCAAATGTTTAAATGTAGATTTTTTTTTGTATATTTTCCAAATAAATATACAATTATAAACATTTTAGAAAAGTCCTTCATACTCTGAAAATTTTATTTCATGGAAATCTTTATGATATAAAGTATAAATTATAACCAAAATAAGATTCACATAAGAACACAAATACCAAGGAAGAGACTCTTTAATATACTAAACGAGTTCGAATTTGCT